>BMAO01004631.1:0-313758 GCA_019973975.1 Trichonephila clavata
TACGAGGTTGTCGATAGTGCGATTGTAGCTTCAAAGTTTGTCGTTAATCAAACATCATTTCCATAATATGTAGATTTTATTTTCTATACTATATCAGTCACTTTAGTTTTTGTGTGCTTTTAATAGATTCCTTCACTTTAAGTGTCTCCCTCAAAGGCGCATCTCGTGGTGCACTTCCATCTAGAATTCAGCGAAAACACATTCGAAATAAAAATGTTCTAGTTTTGGAAAGAGTCCTTTCTAATTTCTTCGTTTGCCCTTATGCGCAGAGAGTTAAAGTATCTCTTTAAACCATATATAAAAGTCACACCATTTTCTTTGGGTAATGGATAACTAAAAATGTATTTGATACTAAAATCTATGATTAAATAAGCAAATAGATTCCCTTTCATTCAAAATTGGAAAATCTAGACTTTTTTTGTAATTAAAAATTCGAGTAGGTTTGTTTCAAATCTCGTAGAATAAGTATCTTATTTTTTAAAGGTATTTTTAGAAATATATAAAAAATTAAGCTGAATTGAATAATCGTGAAAGAAATAAACTTTTCTACTCGAAGTTCAAAAAGTGACTAAGACGAGTAATATTCAAAGAATATTACTTTAGTCAGAATGATTTGTCCTACGCCAGGGGGGCCCAAACGGCGGCCCACTTTGAATAATTTGAGTTCCGAGAGATCCACTACACCTTCACAAAATACGATTATTTTTATATGCAATATTTTAATTTTTAATGCACTGTTTTGTAACAAATAAATCTCATAATTTTTCTATTTTATCTCACGTTGCTTTGTACTAAAATTAAGAATAATAATTGGTAATTGAATTTATGTTCTTACTAGGTATAAAAAAATCATTTAAATACACAATTACAAGGAAAGATAATTAATAATCGATGCATTTAATGACATCAAAACATTTCAGAAAATATTTTATTTGAATAAATTATATTGAATTAATAATTAGCATTATTAATAAAATTAATTGTTAGTTACAAGTACTTAATTAATTTAAGATATTATAAAATATATTATATAATATATATATAATATATATATATATTTATAATATAATATATATAATATATAATAAAATATAAAGAGAGGGAGAGAGAGAGAGAGGGGATTATCATTAATAAAAAAATGAAGGGCTTTTGGGGGGGGGGGAGGTGCGGACCCCTTGGACATCAACTTTGTGTGCGACCCTGATTGAGATCTATTTGCAAAAACTCAATGAAAGAGTTGAGAAACAAATATCTTACTAATCAAATAAATTTAATCATATTATTTGATTCATTGCATTTTCATTATTATATTATCTATGTTTGTATACATATAAAAATAATGAAAGCAATAGTAATTCGTTCTGTTTTAAATCTTTACTCCAATAAATGCTTGTAATGAATCTAAATCTAGCATAGGGATACACTGGTGTCCAAAAGTTTAGCATAATTGATAATTATGTGAATAAAGAAGCAACTGTAAATCATATTGGAGGGAAACGTGATATGCGAGTGTAAATTGGTTATAAAATAAGGAAGCAAATCAAAAGAATTATAATAATTAATTTTATTATCTAAAGTAGCAGTTTGAAAGAAAACTGACCATAGCAAAGATTAACTTTTTAAAGAAAAAAAGAATGAAAGCATTAAATAAAATACTGATGCTGCAGTTTAATAAGGCGTGTGTTCACCTCTGACAGCCAGGCACGCTGCACAGCGATTTACCATACTTGCTATGAGATGTTGAATGAGTTGTGGGCTCAAACGGTTCCAAGCTTCTTGGAGAGCTCTCTTCAGTTCTGTAACGGTGCTTGGTGGGTGTGAAAGGGCTGTAATTTGTCTCCCGAGCATATTCCATACATGCTCGATAGGATTTATATCACCACTCAGCGCAGGCCACGACAGGCGCTGGATGTTTTCCGTTTCAAGGAAGTCATCAATCAGCCCCGCTCAGTGACATGGCGCATTATCATCCATGGATATGAAGTCATGACCGACAGCACCTCGAAACAAGCAAACATAAGGCTCAAGAACTTCGTCTCTGTATCTTTGAGCAGTCACAGACCATGTGTCAAGGAAATGGAGGTCTGTGCGGCCGTCCATCATGCCTGCCCACACCATTACTCCCCTTGATGGAAAATTATGTCTTTCCATTATGTTTCTTGGTTCAAAACGTGTTCCACGTTCTCTCCATATCGTTACCCACCGAGAATCACCACTCAGACTAAACCGGGACTCGTCACTGAACATCACATTGGCCCACTCTCCCACACTCCAATGTTGATATTTCAAACTCCAGTTCAAACGAGCGCGTTTATGCGCAGACGTGAGGGGAATGCAAACTGCTGGTCTTCTGGCATACAGACCAGCATGATTGAGTCTCCTGTAAACAGTTTGTCTTGAAATTCGTATTCCTTGCGACTGTGAGCGCCAAACCCAGTGCTCTGGCAGTACTACCCCCTGACGTCACGCACTTATTGCCAGATATCGGTCTTGGCGAGGGGTTATGACTCCTGTTCGACCTGATACTCGTTGTCGGGTAACATCTCCCGTTCTGTGAAACCTCTGCCACAGTCTTGAGATCACAGACTGGTCCACATTCAGAATTCGCGACACTTCGTTTTGTGATCGTCAGGATTCCAGCATTCCAACGATTCTTCCTTTCGTAAACACGTCCAATTGGCGTCTCTTTGTGCTATCTTTTACCTTGTTTGATAGTTAACAACGTTCCTTCGCACAGCAGTTGCACGTAACTTGTCTGAACTGCTTATGCTGCGTGAATCGGTTTCTCCGCGTTCCGACATGCGCCGATGTTTCGCGCAGGAAGTAGTCGACAGAAAAGTTTTGCATAAACCCAATGTTTCTTCTTGACCCAATTAATATCGGCAAGAAATTTGGAATAATTTTACAAATATTTACTCCACGTTTTTCGCATTTTACGATTTATGCTTAACTTTTGGACAACAATGTACAATCAAGGTATTTAATAGATAAGTGCTAGCTATTTATTTTTTGAAAATACATACGCTAACAATTTAAATTCTTATTTGTAAATATATACCAAGTTTAAATGAATATCATTTTTTCTTTTAACATATTGATAGATGTATTACAATATATTATTGTTTAAAATGTAATTAATATTTAAATAATGCTTCATATCCATGCTACATTTACAAATTTAATTTTTGTTTTTATAATTTTAACTCATTGATTATAAGCAAAATATGGTACTTGTGCATTATCGCAACCCTATTGGCTACATTATAAAAAATGAAGCACATGGCTGCCAATTCAGTTCTTTCGACACATGCGAAATGGGGGTGGCCAACTGTTGTTGAACGTTGACATATTGTTGCGATAATAGGCAAGTGAACAAAATACTAATGCAACATTTTTTTCAATTTTTAGCTGTGCATTTATGGAAAAGACTAATCTGTACAAATAAATAAAATTGAACTTAATGTTTGGAATTTCAAATTACCAGCTTTTTACTAAATGCAATTAAAAGTATACACAATACTTATATCAAAAAATCAATTGTTAAAATTTTTGTCTGTTTGTTCCAGCTAATCTCTGAAAAGGCTGGACCGATTTTGAAGGGACTTCCTGTCAGATAGCTGATGTTACAATTAACTTATAGGCTACTTTTATTTAGGACCAAATTAGGATTCCATGAAAACAAATTTAAAACCAATGTAATAGTGAACAATATCCGATTAAAATAGGGAAATATATATATTATAAAAAAATAAAAATATATAAGGGCATGTCGCCGTGACGGGTTCATCTCGCTCTTTATATCACAAAGCTGCCTGTCACATATAGATTATCAAAATGGTAGAATGACATTAAACTTATCATAGGTATTGTTTTTTAAGTGGAATACAGAATTATTAATTACAAACTGAACAAACACCTATTTGTTAAATTCCAAGCGGTCAAAGTAGCGGGTAACAGCTAATATGTAATAAAAATATTGATATGCATGTGCTCTGCATCATGTATAGTTTAGTACAAAAATGGTTTTAGATCCGGAGATATAGAATAAAGAATTTTAAAAAAATTATAAGAATACATTTTTGAATGTTTGTATTTTAGACTTTAAAATTTTTTCTGTAGACATGAACATTTTAATCAGAATACAGTTTATAGTATGCTGAAAAAAAATTAACACACACACAAAAAAGTAGAAGTAACCCCCACACACTTTTTGCCAAGGCAACATGGTACCCCAATACTTATCAAAACATTGATATTTTCTTTTATTAGCTCAACATTGAATCGTTGTAAATATGTTTGTAAAATTAATGAGTTATATCCGTATTATATTTACAAATTTTACATACATGACAAAACAGTAAATAATATAGCCATGGACACTTTTCTGATTGTTAAAAAAAAGCTTGATAAATAATGAATTTGTGACTACTATTCACAAATGAACATAAATTTAATATCACAGTATTTATGGACATAAAACCTTAACAAGTGATACTTCTTCATTTTGATTTTTAGTTCATATACTATTTCTCAAAAGCCTAGAAGATTTATTGAAAACTAAAGTAAGAATGTGAATTTTTTTAAGTGTTTAGAAAAATGTATGTGCGAAATTCTACAATACATTGTAATTTTTTTAAAAATCAAAATTAAAGCCTTTCTGAGAATTTTCAATGTTAAAAACAATTAAGTAGTAACAGCTAAATGAAATTTATTATAATTAGAATAACACAAGATACCTGAAAAAAGAAATTTGTTAGAAAATATTCACGTTTAAAAAAGCATTAGGAATTAAAAATTTAAACTTTAATGTTTTGTGGGGAATATTTATGAGTTCTAGAACAGTTGTTTTCAAAATGTGTTCCACGGAACCCAGGGGTTCCCATAGAGCATACCCAAGGGCTCCACAGGTCACAATAAATAATTTAGAAGAAATAAGTATGTTGCAAAATGGATTCACCTTCTCTATTAAGTTTGCATAATTACAAGTGTCTAAAGCTCATGCTATTCATTAAAACTGAAAATTTTATTTATATATAATAACCTAATTTTGCAACACTTTTTAAACTTTGTTATAATAAAAGAACATTCAAATGTTTTATTTTTATATATACTAGCCGTTACCCACCCACTTCGCTGGGTATTTCATGATGTTTTATAAATATATACTGTTTATACATATATAAATTATTGATATCTAAGTCCTAGCATTAAGAATCTGATCGTATTGAAAAATATACTTATACCTTTAACTGTCGCTCTTGATAAAAATAAAGGGGGCAGAACTCATCTCTAATTTGTATTTTCTATAAAATTGAAGTATAGAATGATGTTTGCACTTTCGTAACCCTTTAACGAAGTGGATTTTCGCAAAACCAATTTTTGATGGATCTCTACTCCGTAAAATAAACACGCAAGAGAAACTTCAAGTCTAAATCTAAGAGATAAAAAAACGAAACTATTACTATATCAATACACCCGTAATCCCGTTGAGATTGGTTTTCCAAACTAACCGTTCATAGCAGATTTCAATTCAACAAAAGAAAAATGCAAACCAAATTTCATTATTATAGTCCACGTAGTTCGAAAAAAGGAATTTATTTTGTCACTTCACCCCAGTAACCCTCTGCTCCCTCCAGGAGTTGATTTCCGTAAAATATTAAATCCCTATTCAACAAAAGAAACATGGTTAACAAATTTCAAGTATGTGGGTCTAACAATTCAAAAACAGGAATTTTTTTTCTAAAACTCCTCTTGACCCCTCACAACCCTCCTTAGGGGTCGATTTTCGTTTTACTCTTTGTAAGAGGAACTCTATTCCATGAAAGGAACACGCATGCCAATTTTCAAGCAGGTTGATCTAATTGTATAAAAACGGAAATATTTATCGATTACACTCCTTAATCCCCCGCAACAACACTTGGGAGGATATTTTCCAAAAATCCATCTTGTAGCTGATCTCGACTCTACGAAAGGAATTTGCTTACCAAATTTCAAGAGTGTACGTCTAATAGTTTAAAAATGGGGATAATTATCTATAACGACCCTTGATCCCCCCCAACGCCACTTGGGGGTCTGTTTTCACAAAACCCATTTTGTAGGGGAACTGCACTCTCTTTGAAAGGAATCTGCTTACCAAATTTGAAGACTGTGCGTCTAATAAATTAAAAATGGAAAAATATTATCTATAACGTTCCTTGAGCCCCCCCCCCCCCAACGCCAATTAGGGGTCGATTTTTACAAAACACATTACATAGGGGATCTTTAATCCATTAAAGGATTCCGATTATCATATTTTGATACTGTACGTCCAGTAGTTTAAAAATGGACATAATCATTTATAATGCCCCTTAAACCCCGCAACACCACTTGGGGGTCGATTTTCACGAAACGCATTTTGTAGCGTATCTTTATTCTATGAGATAGATGAATCTGCTTACCAAATTTCAAGACTGTACGTCTAATAGTTTAAATATCGGGATAATTATTTATATCTCCCCTTTATTCTACATTCTATTATTCAAAACATTTTTTTTTTATTTTAGGTTTGAATTTATTTTTATTTAGAATATTTTGAATAAAGAGTGCACTCAGTCTGTAGTAGAGGTAAATAAAATGTTTTTCTTTTTCATAAGGATTTTTTCGGTTGCTTTTTTAAAAGACAAGAAGTTAGCTATAGTAGCGAAGCAGCAAAAATAAAGAAAAAGAAATTCTCAGGTATAACTTGAAGGATAGTTTTCAAGTATTTGAAACACTCCCCAATTCTTGACAAAAGGAATTCCCTATTTTTGACACTCCCCTATTTTTGAATCTTATGGACCATGCCGGAAAAACAGTACTATAGATTTGTTGACCTAAAAACGGTGTCTTTCTAAACATGAAAGATCAGAAGAATTTTTGCTTTAGTTTTGAACAAAAATAAAAGGGATGCTCATATTGGCAAATCTTTATAGTTACAACATTTTTGTTCGTTCTCAATTATTATGAATGGAAAATTAAAAGCTCACTCACACACACATTGAAAACAATTTTTGCATCTTATATCTTGTTTAGGGGGAAAAATCATTCAATTATTTTGCACACATGTTTTTTAAAGTGTTTTACTAAATGAAACAAGAGCTTTAATAAATTTTTCTTAACTGAATACAATTAAAAAAAGATCATGTAGGATTTTAAGGAATAAAGAAATTTCAAAAAGGCATTTGCAAACCTCTAAAATTCTTTGTTCTAAATTGCATTAGTTTGTTTTATAAATAAATGCTAAAATTTTAGTGTTTTAATTCAAAATAAATATATTTTAATCGATGATTGATCGATTTCCTGTTAAATCAAGTAATACATATGAGATATAAATTTTATCCCTCTTTCAGAGAAATCCTGTCTAATTCGTCTTCAAATGATAATAATTCCTAACTTTGAAGAAGGTTTATTGGTGAAGGACCTCGTAATTTTGAATCTCGGTCAAGTGACGAGGACGACATATGAGCTTCGACGTGCTCGCGCCCCCTTGTAGGATTATCCCGCCCCCCTAGTGGCGCGCGCCCCACAGTTCAAAAAACGCTGAATTAATTGATTTTTTTTAACTCATATTTGTTTTAAGTTCTGAAATTAAGAAAATGATATGAATCATATTTTTATTGGGTATGGTCTTTAAACAAATCAAAAGTAATGCTATGACATCTGATTGGCTATGACATCTGAAAAAATCTAAGTCTTGTTGAGTAAAACCCATTCTTGTTTTGCAAGGAGAAAAGTGTTTTCCAGAACACATTCTTTTTTTCAACATTCATTTTAAAACTTTGCAGTTGGCATAATATATTCAATCTTCAGTAATAATATGATATTTTTAAAATCATTTTCCGAGTTTTTGAGATTTACATGTTTTTAAATGTTTATTAACTTTTATAAGAAAACAATGGATTAAGGAGCACGTAAATTTTGTTATTTCATCATTGACTCAATGCAAATTCTATTTTAATTTTTACATTGATATTTAAACCATGTCAATTATAACTTTTTTTAAAATTGTAGCTTAATATGGTTCAAATATTGAAATATAAATTGTACAAAATGGAAATCACTCATTTTCAATGAAAAGAATTTTTACATCTTATATCCTGTTTAGAAAAAAAATTATTTAATTATTTTACACAGATGTATGTAAAAAAAAATTAAAGGAATAAAATCATGTAGGATTTCAAAAAGGCATTAGTTAATTCTAGAGTTTTTTTATTTTGAATTGAGTTAAATAGTTTTTTAAAAATACTTAATTTTGAAATCACAATTTAAGATAAATAAATATGTGTTGTTGTTGCTTATAACCCCTAATGAACTCTTGATTAATGAATTTCCTATTCATTCAAAGTGGTGCAAATAAGATATCAATTTACAGTCACCCCTTTCCAGGAATCCTAGGAGCCGTGATGTTTTGGTTGTATAAAATTCTAGCTTTATTATGCGTGGATAATTTGAGATTTATTTTCAGCAAATTTATCATCTGGAGTGAGTAAATATAAGTGTCACACTATTCAGCTTTTCGAGAGGTTTTGGAGACTGACCTCGTAATTTTGAACCACGGTCAAGTGACGAGGACAACACCTGAGCTGGCACCCCCTCTCCTAACTTCTACACCCCACAAACGGGAGAATGTTTGAGAATTGATAGATTTTTTTGTGCATTGCCCCCCTACATTGCGGGTCTTCAGCGGTATTGGGCTCGAACTCATGATACGCTAGCCACGAGTCCGTTGCCTTGGTCACTAGGTTACGGCGCCCACTTTTATTATCTGGAGCAGAAATGAATTTTCTTATACTATTCAGAAACTCATACAATATCAACAGCTTTTTGCAAATCGCTATTTTTTCGAAAATCTGCAATTAAATAAAGAGAAATATAATGAAAATTATGAAATGTGTAAGATGCTGTACTGTATATAAGTATATATTCCCTTCCAAATTGTAATAAAATCCTTGTAACTATTTTATCTAAAAAAGACCCAATATAAAATAATCTATGTGTTTAAAAAATGAATCATCTCTGAATATATATAAAGGAAGAAAATTTTTTCAGAAAAGCATTCGATTATTTCGAAAAATGTGAGTGATTATCTCCTTTAAAATTAAGGTAATGCTGAGATAAAACAAATAATAGATATTTAGGATAGTAAGCTATTTGAGATTTCTGGATTAGTTTCTGTCTCAATGTTGACTAGAAAATCTGCATTGATCGTACTAAAATGTGTGTTTTTTCCTTATTATAAATAATTATTTTCCTTTGTTCTGGCAAAAAAAATTAAAACTATATTTCTTTTGATACTTATGTCTCATATTTATAAAAATAATGTAATTTTGCCTCGAATTTAAATAATAACTCTTTGCTTTGAAAAGAAAAAACTTGAAATTTAACTTAGTTGACATGAACATAAAGTTTTTTTTTTAATCTGATTTGGATATAAAAAAGTTTAAAATGTGAGATTTTAAATTACACTGGTAATATTTTCAGAAAACAGCAACACTGAAATGAAAATCCGAATGTCAGGAATACAATGTATTACTACGCGGAGATTTCTCTGAGGAGAATCGTATCGCATTGGTTACTACAAACCGGTTCCTCTCAAGGATACGCCTTGGCGATTGATCTTCGGCTAGAAAAGAGGATTTGGCGGTAGAAAATCCAGCCCACGTTATTGAAGATTTCCCATTTAAACTTGCAATTTCGAAAGATGGTTATATATAGTTTTTTATCAATCCAATATGCTTTCGACAAGAAGCCAGCTTATACCATGCGAAAACGTCTACATCAACGGAGAAAATGAAATGTTTGGCATCGTATTCAAAGCAAGCGCCGATATTGGCGAGAAAATTGCTTTGCTCTGTAACCCTGCAGAATGTCATCCCCCTCTTTCCTTCCCCTTTACTCATGTCATCCCCCTCCTTCTTTCCCCAAAAGTTAAAAAACCAAAGCCCATCCCCTCCTTCCCGCCGTTTCAGCACTTTAGCCTTATCGGTATGTTGAAGTTTAAAATTTGAAGTCAAGACAAAGGTAATTAGCTAAATTTTTTAGTGTTTAATTGAAATTTTCTGTGCTTACCCATGATTGACTTCAGCTTTGTTGGATTCTTTTGAAATATCATTTCATGCTTCATCAAAATTTTGCAAATCTTGTTTTCTGACATCATTAAGTTATGTTTTCGAACACATGTATAATTCTCAAAGAAGGAAAATATTGAATGTGGATAGGTGCTCTTTGATTCTGAGTAAATCAAAACATTTTCATCCATCGGTAGGTGAGAAATCGTGAAATGTCCTTATTCAATTAAAAACTGACATTCAGAAAGAATCAGATTTTATTTGGTCTCTAAAAGTAATGCCTTTTTTACTGGGGCATGACTCTGAATTTTGAGTGTTGCTAGAAAATAAAAATTTATGTTAAGGTGTGTGTGAACAAAGTCAAAACGGTCTGAAAATCGATTGGAGCCAATGGTTTTATTTGGTTACAATGCTGATGAATAATGTTCAAATAAATTTAACAATTATTTTTTTATAATTAATTTGAATGGTATGAATTTTTTTCCCTATTATGTAATGTACCAATGCACATAAGTTGAGTATGTATTTGAAATGTGAGAAATTATCAAATTTACGCAATGCTGAAAAATTCACTCTTTTGCTTTAAGAAAAAATTGTGTAAATAATTGTAAAATGTATATTAAAATCACCCCCTCCTCTTAATGCAACATATCCTTTTATTATATTTACACTTTTTATTGTTCCTATTAAGAATACAGTTTGCATAAGTTCTTACAATCTTTATTTTTTTCCTTTTCTTAAACTGCCAGAATATGGTATCAAATAAAAATATACATTATTAGACATTTTAGGGAAGAAAATGTTTCTATGTATATATAGTACTGTGTGTAATTTACTTAAAGAAGGTTTTTTTGAAACATACGTTTTTTTATGTACCAAAGTTTAGACATGTCTTGCATGATATATTTTTGTTTTTATAATGTAAATTACATGAGATTAAGAATTATGCTACCGAAATTTCTCAAAGAATTGTTTTAAAATGTGTTTGCATTAAATTATGACATTTATTATTAGTAGGAGTTTTCATTGCACATATGTTTTTTCAGTACTTGTATATTATCACAACAATCACCAAAATATATTAACTTGCCAGGTTTGCCACCCTGTTTACATATGTGTCGTATGGGCATAATTGGCAACCAGATGCTTAGTTTCCAGTAATGTTGCAAACAGGTTATGATAATATGCAAGTACTGTTTTTTCTCATATGTAACATATGATACAATAATAGTGTTTATATTGATTAAGGACTGAATTTTCCTTTGTTTACCTTTGGTCAATGTGATAATAAATTTAACAATTTGATTGTATCTGATTAAATCATTGTCAATACATGAAAGCATTATAAACTATTGAACATTTTCAAAAAATCCAGATATAAAGTTAGGCATTATAAACACAAACTCAAATTGCATCAAAACAATGACATTACAGGCAATATTCTTGTACTAAGAAGGTTAAATAGTTTTCAATTTAAATTGTCTAATTATTTAATAAATACTTTGCTCATTAACAGAATCAAAATATTGTTCAAATATTTTATAAATATATTGAAATTTGCTCCTATTATAGATGTTACGTATACTCTTATCCTCATTTTATAGCAAAATCTAAAATTTCTCTGTAGGCAAATTTTGGTGGGGCATTATAAACATATAACTGCCCTTTTACTGTAAAGATTATTTTATTGGTTATTTGTGGGTATATTCATCTTTGCAGATTGGAGTTTAAAATATGGATAATGCCTTAATTGTTTGTTGGGGGAAAAAAAGGGAGACTGAATATGGAAATGAAGTAGATCTTTTATATTTAGAGATATAGAGTACAAAATATATAATATAATTGGGTCAAAAATACTGTTAAATGAATTAAAATATGTGGCTCTAAAATTAATCCTTGAAATTTTGATAGGAAATGTGTAGTTTTTTACAATTTTTGTTATTAAATTTTCAATATAAACTGTAATTTGTTACAATAGCATTATTATTAGAAGTCAGTAATCTAAAACCTGTACCTTTTTATTCATAGTTTCTCTAGAATTTTTATATTTTGTAAGATTGGAATTGCCCTTGATAATAAGTTTATGGATGTTCATTTATAAATTCAGAATAATTAGGACAGTTAAAAATATTACATGAATGACATTACAGTTTCCCTTGCCTCTCCTCATTCATTATAGCTTTATTTCATTAGAATGGATACCTTTAAACCTTACAGTATATCTGAAAGAATTACTACGGAATTGAGTTAACCTTGTAATTTTCTCAGAGAACTTTCAGGAGACTCTTCCTTTGAGACTATAATGGTCTCAAGGAGGCTTTAAACTGGAGAAGATTAATTTTTTCCCCTAAAATCTCCTAGTTCATTATAACAATGAAAAATCACCAAATTTGTCAATGAAAGAAAAATGTGAGCAAAAAGCTTATTTGTTTAATTTTTCAGTTTGTATCTTTAATTTGAAAAATGTTGTTGGTTAAGGTTTATTAAAGATGCAATCAGATCAAACTGAACAGCTTTATTGGAGACACATATTGAAAATCATTGGTGTACTGACTACTGTTATGGGATACGGTACCAGACTGAATATGCATGAGCATAGCTATAATGTAACCTACAAACTTAGCAGAGAAAAGTGGTACTATTCTAAATGTACAATGCATTTTAAGGGGCTACCATCTGATGAGAGAAAATATAGTTTGTGCTACAAATTCTATTAGATCATTTATTGCACCCAATAATAAAACAAAAAATTTTATCTTGCTTGTAAAAACCTTAGTTGCTTTTTTTCAATGGAATTATATTAAATTAATTAAATTTATAAATACAGTGGAAATCATTTAACACAAAACTGAGGGAACTAAAATATTTTTTTCATATTAAAAGATATTGTAAAAAGAAAAAAGGGAGGGAGACATATGTTCCACAAAATTAAGTTAATTTAGAGTACATTTTATTTATATAGATATATATTCCCACATTGCCATAATTTGCTCTTTTTTTCATATTTATTGAAATTGTAGAGCAGAGGTTCCCAAACTTTTTAGTCTCATAGACTGCTTGCCATGTTTTTTGCCTTTAGGTAGGTTCTTACCTAATGTTAAATTTTTGTACATTTATCAGCTTAAATAACTTTTTGACAGCTGGTATAGAGCTGTTTACTTTATAAGATTGAAATTTTTAGCTATTGTGAAGCATAGTGTTTAAAATTTAAGAAATGCATGTTAATTAATTTTAAATTAAAATTTAATAATTATTAAAATAACAGTTATATACATAAAACACCTGAGCAACAAACAAAAATACTTTTAATGGGAGGAATGAATCTCGCCCTTTAATAACAAATTTTCGCAATTAGCACACTTCAACCCTGACAAGTTTAACCCTAAATCTCAATTCCAATATTCAGGAAAAAACGGGTATGTCTTTTTAACACCAAAATTGCTGACATCTATTTCCAAACTTTACTGTAAGCAGTGACCTAATGGAAAATGATTGCTTCCCCACAGGGTCAGGTCCTTGGCCCCAAGCTGGATCTTTATATATATATGTAAGGATAATTAAATTAGATCTAAAATTAAATCGCTAGTCCATTTCTAACTTTTATTTTCCCATTACATCTTCAAGTATTCAATTTATTACCCAGTTCGGGAATATAGAACACATTGCTCTAACTTTGCCGGCTCCAACCATTAAATTTTATTACCAATATGTCATCTTTAAATTCTCATGTATACCTCTTGAATCAGAAGCGTACTTGAAGAGCATATGGCTTCTGAGGGGGCCGCCGATTCATATGGTTAACACGTGTCCGTCTCTCTTACAAACAGATTACAAAATGATCTCATGGAATAAAGACGGTTAAAAAATAATGCCTTGAAGTTTACTTTAAAAAACCACGACTATAATATATATGTATATATACTACAGACAAATAAAGCAAATTTTCTTCATATAGAAGTTAAATTAAAAGATAGTAAAATAGTTACTAATATTTGATAAACGAGAAGACTTTGATTTTGATATTATAAAAATACCACATTGTGTGGGTAATGTAGTTGTTTCTATATTCAGAAAAAATGTTATTAATGAAACACAATGCAATAAATTTCTAGTTTCAAATAAATGAGAAAAGATAAAAAATTGTAAACATTTTACTAAATACTGTTTATTTCAAAAATACCCAATTAATTTTATTAATAGATATTTGAATAGAGAAATTCTAAATAGTAAGGATTAAATTTCCATAGTTTATTGACAGTTTATTATTATAAATTTATTATTTTTTCTAGATAGATATAGGTACATCCAAATTCTAATTTTAGATAAAATTACTTATTCTATTGGATTTTTTTTAAAAAATCATTCAATCTATTGTCCCTAAGATAATGGTACTATGTTAACAATTCTTAATTTATTAATTCTATTCATTTCATACTTTTGCTAAGGGCTAATTTTCAGCCATTGCTCTGCTTTGAATTTGTATTTGCGTCCAGAATCTGCCAATATCTTGTTTATTGTACTCAGATTTAGCATGGGCTCTACGTTTTTGAATGCAATTTTTAGGTAAGTTACCTTTTTCTCATATGAGATTTAGATTTTGTATCCGTTATTTTCGGTAGGTTTTTGCTCAGTATTATTAACCGAAAGGGGGAAGGTTGGTTGGCTTTTATAGTTTTTAAAGTAAAGACAAGTTTGTAGCGATATTAACAAAAATCAAGTAAAAAAAATCTGTGCGTTCGTTGTTTAGGAGTAACTATAAAAATTATTTTAAAAGGATTATGAGTTATTAATAGCTGTTTAGATAACCCTGTCTGTTTGTTTTGGCATTGAATTAACATGTTTAGTGGTTTCTTCAGAGCCTATCTTCTCTCATTCGTCCATAAGAACACTCTTCAGCCTATCCTTGCTAGATATATTGTGTTGACAAATCCTACTCTCCAGAAGATCCCATAGGTGTTCTGTAGGATTCAGACCAGGTGACCGTGGGGGCCTGTGCAGTTGATTTGGGGCATTATACAGGAGGCCAAGGCTTCACATTCTCAGTGGTATGCTTAGGATCGTTGTTGTGTTGGAAATGAAACGACAATCCTAGGCCAAGTTTGGTGACCTTTACGGTTCAAATTGTTTTTAGGAAAAGGAGATAATCATATTTGTTCATAATTGATTCGATATACTCCAACTATCCAACACCATTTCTTGCCATGCAACCCCACACCATAATGCTACCGTGCTTTATCGTTGGTACTAAATGCTTCTTTTGAGCGCTGTGCTAAGTTTTCTCCATTCCAGTTTATGATATTTTATGCCAAAAATGTAAAACTTGCTCTCATCGCAGAATATCACAGTCCCCCAGAACTCCGGAGTCTTATGAATATGATTTTTTGCAAAAGCTATCCGTTTCAGCCGGTTCATCATTAAAATATATAACTTTCTGCAAGCCAGGCGACTACAATCAAGATTTGTCTTTTAGTATCAGCACAAATGATTTTATTAAAACTTCTCGTGAATGTTTCTATTTGAGTTGCAATTAAAAGCGAATTTTTTTTTCACCAAGTATATCATATTTGGTTTTTCTCTGATTGTGAGTTTAGATGGACGACATTTGAATTAGGTTTAAATGTGTAAACTCCTGTTGTTTTAAAGAAATTGTTAACATGCTGGATAGATGAATAGTGCCATTCAATAGATCTGGCCATATCCCGCCGACTTTTTCCATCTTTTCATATTTTCACAATGATTTTACGCTCACTGATATTTATTTCCTTCATTTTATTTTTCATATCATTGAAATGTTTCGTACCTCACAAAAAGGTTAAGTTATTGCATCACAACTTTCTTAAGCTATTTTATTTGATAGCTTAATACAAAATCTCTGTTAATGCGTGTTGATAAAAATTTCAAGAATATTCAAATAGTGAATGGACATTTTTTCTGCCTACAATTTGTGTACTTTGCTACAAAGCTCCCACTATCTTAGGTAGTTTTAATTAAAAAACAACGAATTCTTGCATGCTCAATATTTAAATATTAGTAAACAAATTCATAAAAAAAAAAAAAATTATATTTCTACTAAATTTTACTTTTACTGTACGATTTGTTGTGGTTGAACGACTTTTTCTAACAAGTGTGTATATATATACAAAGGATTGCCAAACCATAACATAATGTACCTTTACACATTAGATAAAATTATTTAATATTAAACTTGTAACTGAAAACAGAGTCAACCTGGGTCTGAGTAAACAAAGTAAATAATGTACTACATTAGAGAGTACTTACAATATTTATTAAAAGCAAAATCTAATGAAAGATAACCAGGTAACTTTTATAAAAGCCAACTCTAAGAAAGACACAAACACTGTAAAATAATATTTTAGATTTGAATTTCTTACGGGGAAAAAAAGGTATCACTTACTTTATTCTTTGTTTCTAAATCCATTGACCTAAAGTTTGATCATATTCTAGCATAAATACTGCAACTTTTAATAAGGAGATTTTTTTTTTGTATGATGCAAAACTGATTTCATGAAAAAAGAAATAAAAAAACTGATACATACCATTATGCTTCATTTGATTGATTACTCATAAATCTAGACAAAAATATAATTAATTAAAACATTCTCTATGCATTTATAAGTATTATTACACTATTTTACTTGAAAAAAGCATAGCAGATGTATGTTATTTACGACTTCGCTAAATCAAAATGAAATACATGGGGTGGGGACTAAAGATGCCAATAAGTTACGTTGCTACTTTGTAAAAAGTAAATCGTATCTTTTTTTCTCTCCCTACAGCTAAATTAAAGTTTCCTGTAATAATAACAGTAATGAATTTTTATATATTTGTAGCATTTTATTGGATTCTCCTTCTGGCTTTTGTTTTATTTGTTAGTAATTTAGATTTAAAAAGAAAACTCAACAAAGATAAGTATATCTCATCGCGAGGAATACAGCGAATAAAAAAAATGTTTTTTGATTTGGTTATTTTATCAAAGATATATAATTATCATATTAAAGTTTTATTTTTAATGACCTTAGATAGGCAATTGGAAAATTTCTTAAAAATTCGATTTTAAAAAGTGTGAAGCTAATTTTCAGAAAGTCTTATTTAATGCCATTAGCCAGGCTTTGTGTCTCCTAGAAGCCTTGCCCTCCCCCCGCGGTGCAGGGGTTCAGGCTACTCCATTGAGTGTCAGATCTTCGTTAGTGCCTATTCCAATCGTTAGTGCCTGAAATATTGCATCGGAACAGGTTTTCATCCAAATTTGAACTTAATTTTGACTGTTTTGTCTCTCATTAAAAAAAAAACTTTCTTTTAACATGTAATTATAACTTGCGGAAAAAATCTTTAAAATTACAATGTTTATAATGTATGCAACTTTTTACAAATTGCTATGTATTTGTTATTTTAAATTTTAAAATAAGATAGAACTATTTTTCGATCAGATAAGTCCATTTTCTATCTTACCCAATCCAATTAAGTTTAGGTAAAACCAAATTTAGTTTTCAAAGTGGGAGTTAATTGTCTTTTTGGAAAGGAATAGGGCAAATGAATAATCATGTGAACGGAAATTATTTGATTTTATTAAATATAGCATGATATATATACTATGAAGTATGAGTATAAAATATTGTTCTTGTGAAACTTTAAGTATTTGCATTGGAAAACTCAAATGCTTATGAATGTTTTGATTGGTAAACCACAGTAAAGCAAAAATGTCGAAGGAGGTATTGTTACTTTAAAAATTAGCAACTGTGATATAGTTATATTGTTTAGCTATATATTCTAGATGTACTATGTTTTTTCAATATTGATATTAATGGCTACTTTTACTTTCAGAGGAATAGGAGAAATAAGACAAATTTAGAATTCCAGAATCAAATCAACACAAGGAAGAAAATCAAAGGTTTGGAAAAGAAATTCAAGATGCCTGTGAGAACAATAATAAATCTTTTTAGAGAAAAGAGGATGAACTATATAAATATGGAGTGTTTCAGCAAAATTTTCTATGTTTAATGCATTTGGTTAATCATTGTTGTTTTTTGAAGGGTTTTTGCTTGAAACCAATCATTTACCAATAATAAAAGGTCAGTGTGCTATTTATCACGTTCACCGCAACCTTTTTGTTTTATGGAACTTAAGTTGGTTCTTTCTGAATTTTGTTCTAAGGAAGTATGAATACAGGTATTGTGATATACATTTTAGGTTTCATTTAAATTGCTATTGAAAGTCTAATTTAAGTTTAAAATTTCCAAGTACCTGCAATATTATAATGATTGAATACATTTTAATATATTTTCAGCCAACTGAATGGAAAATAGTTGGATGATAGATTATTTAATTTTAAAATGTAATATTCATCTGGATCTCATTTTGTGCTAAGATTTAAACTACAACTAGATTTCAGTATTGCCTTTGACTCATTAAAAATTATAGAATTATAAACAGCTTTCCAAAAAAATTATGTACCCTCTTCATTTCATTTAGATTTAAATAAAGATTCATGTGATCTCACCTGAGATTTCTTATTCTATGAACTAAAAAGATGGCTACTACTCGAAATGATATCTTGGAACATCACTTCAATAATCCACACAACAAAAAGCCTCATGTTTTTCAAATATGCAACAAGAATTTCGATTGCAGTAAAATTTCACACTTGCCTATTCATGCACAAGAAAAGCCTCATGTTTGTAAAATTTGCAACAAGGTTTTCTCACAAAGTGAGGATTTAAATAGACATTTACATATTCATACCAAGGAAAAGCGTCATGTTTGTGAAATATGCTACAAGTCATTCTCTTATAGTTATAGTTTAATACTGCATTTACAAATTCATACCAAGGAAAAGCCTCATGTTTGTGAAATTTGCAACAAGGTTTTCGCACGAAGTGGAGGTTTAAAAAGACATTTACATATTCATACCATGGAAAAGCCTCATATTTGCGAAATATGTAATGTTTCATTCTCTCACACTGATAGATTAAAAGTTCATTTATGTATTCATACCAACGAAAGGCCTCATGTTTGTGAAATTTGCAACAAGGCTTTTTCCCGAAGAGGGGATTTAAAAACACATTTACGTGTTCATACCAAGGAAAAGCCTTATGTGTGTCTAATATGCAACAATTCTTTCTCACAAAGTGGGACTTTAAAAACACATTTACGTATTCATACCAGGGAAAAGCCTCATGTTTGCGAAATATGCAACAAGGTTTTCTCTGATAGTGGTTACCTAAAGAAACATATGCATATTCATACCAACGAAAAGCCTCATGTTTGTGAAATTTGCAACAAGGCTTTCTTACGAAGTGGTCAATTAAAAGTTCATTTACGTATTCATACCAAGGAAAAGCCTTATGTTTGTGAAATATGCAGCAATTCTTACTCAGAAAGTGGGACTTTAAAAACACATTTACGTATTCATACCAAGGAAAAGCCTCATGTTTGTGATTTTTGCAACAAGGCTTTCTTACGAAGTGGTGAATTAAAAGTTCATTTACGTATTCATACCAAAGAAAAGCCTCATGTGTGTGAAATTTGCAACAATGCTTTCTCACAAAGTGGTCATTTAAAAAGACATTTACGTATTCATACCAAGTAAAAGCCTCATGTATGTGAAATATGCAACAATGCTTTCTCAAAAAGTTAGGATTTAAAGATACATTTATGTATTCATACCAAAGAAAAGCCTCATGTTTGTGAAATTTGCAACAAAGCTTTCTCAAAAAGTGAGGATTTAAAAAGGCATTTACATATTCGTTCCAAGGAAAAGCCTCATCTTTGTAAAATATGTAATAATTCATTCTCTTGTAGTGATAGTTTAAAAGTTCATTTACATATTCATAAGAAGGTAAAGCCTCATGTTTTTGAAATATGATATAAGGCTTTCTCTCAAGTTAGTCATTTAAAGAGTCATTTACGTATTCATACCAGGGAAAAGCCTCATGTTTGTAAAGTATGCAACAACGCTTTCTCTGAAAGTGGTTTCTTAAAGAAATATATACATATTCATACCCAGGAAAAACCTCATTTTCGTGAAATGCTTTAAAGAAAGCGGCAATACAATACTGGTCACTTCTAAGTGTGCATAAAAATAAAAATGTGATAAAATAAATAAAAACAGTTATGTGATTTAATTGTTATAAAATTTTACACTGAAGAAATTATGATACAAATTAATCATATTTCGTAAAGTTGTAACGAGTTTCGTGGGCATCAAAATTATTCAAGGAAGGGCAGCTGGTTGCTTAACCCTGTTTTGGAATGACTATTACATGTAATGACATATCTTTGTTAATACGGATAAATAAAAATTTATACAATTTAGGTGTTTCAGTCATTTGTATATTTCTAAGTAAGTTATATTATTATTTTTATATGGTTATATATTGCTTTCATTGTAGAATTATACTTATGCTGTTTTATTGGCTCTAGAACTTCATGTACAATTATAATTTATTTCTGAATATCACAGCTAATACATGAAATATATCAATTTTTTAAAAACATTTAAAGGAAAGTTTGATAAGATTAAAAATTTTGCTTTTTGTACAAACTTAGATGAAAAAATTTTACTATGTATATTTTATCTATAAAGTATATTTTAAGGTATTTAGCTCAAGTAATTTTTCTTCATTTTTTTAAGTTCATCTAAATATGTTCAGAAATACATATAATTTATGTTTTAATACTTTTTTTTTTTGCCTTTTAATTGTAAAATAATAAATTTCTCTTTTTCTGTGTAAATGCAGTTTATAATTCCTTGTAATATTCACCAAAAACAAAAGAAAGAAAATGTAGATTTAATAAATGAACTCAAATAAATAATTAAAAATAAAAGTCCAAAATGAAAATGTCTGAAATTTCCATAAATATATTCAGTTTTAAACGTGTTTTATGACATTGCAATATATATTCTATAGCATTATTGATTTTTTGATGTTTTATAAAGAAAACTATAAATAGAAATGATTAAATGTTGGAAATTTATTCATTTTAAACCAGCTGATGAAAAATATACATTACATTCAATACATACATATTTTAGGAAAATAATATTTTTAGAATCTGAAATTGAGACCACTGTTCAAGTTCTGAATTATTACTATTTGGGATGTTTTTCAATTACTTCTTTGTTTCAAAGAATTTAGAAAAATTTTACAATGTGGAAATATTTTAAGTATATATGCATAACATTCAATAAAAAAAATTTCAGATATCCACATAGTAAGTTTAGGTCTCGGAGAAGAAGATGACTTTGACTTTAACTTGAAAGTGATGTTCAAAAGTTCTCACCTGAATGCCTTCCGTATAAAATCCCATGTAATATGCATATATATATGTAATAAGATTTATTGAGAAATGTAAGAATTTAAGACTACACAGCACCCATTTTTAAAAGAATTTTATGGCGACAGGAAGAGTAAAAATTATTTGTTTTATATTTAGATTATATTATTAAGCTGATTCTATAAGTAAAAAGCCAGTTTGAACAACCATTATTTACTATTTTAAGAAATTATGAATTTTTGAAATTTTTTGTAACTTTTATAAAATGTTCAATTTTTAAAATTTTTTAGTCATTTACGATTCTTGTATTATTGTGAACAAAAGTTAGTAGGAATTTAAAAATCTGTTCTCTGTTGATTTTTAATAATTATTTTTCTAGATAAACCTGGAAAAAGCACAAAATTTCTTAAATATTAACTTTAGCATTTTTTAACCCAACTCATTAAATAACTAGAGATATCTCAGACCTAAATCCATACTAACTTATACAGAACATATGTTTGAGAGTATATACAAAAATTTTCAAGACTACTTGAGCAGAAAAAGCCTTAGGGATTGGAAAACACCTACATCTTCAAAATTAAAAGTCTGAGAACACATTTAAAATTAAAGCTCTTAATTTTTTAATATGCTATTCCCCAATTTATATTCTATATTAAAACACTATTATAATTAAATTTGGCTGAAAACATTTTTTAAAATTAAAAATATATTGTCTCATAATATTGAAAGCATTTGTTATGACGACAGGCTGTTCAGCTTAATCTTAACCTAATATTTTCACAAAAGCTTTGAAATGTAAGCATTTATGTATACAATAATAATGCTACTAACTTAAACTAAAAATAGCCTGATTTGTACATGAAATTTATTTGTTTCAGTTTTAAATTGGGGCAGTATTGCAAGTTTGAGTGTTTGTTGCATGACTTTAAAATACTAGAATATAGTACTACGGCATGTTTATTTTAATGGAGTTTGGTACATGAAAGAAATATTCAGTTTTATCTGCAATGCTTGTGTTCAGAATACTTGTAATGGGAAATCTAATTGAGTATTAACTGAGGGCGTTTTCAGATTCATCATTTTCAGTAGTATTCCCTCCCTTTGCGAAATATTGTTTTGCATAGGGAGGGGAATGATTTGGCCTTTGCATTATCTCCGCGGGAAAAAATTGATGATAAACCTTCTAAGTTATAAAAACATTTGAAACAAAATTGACCTTGAAAATAAACTTAAGTAACTATAAGAACTAAAAAAATAATCAAGCAGAAATGCACTGCTGGCCACCGTAAATGCAACACCAAGAAAGACAAGAGATAGCACACAGCAAAATTTGTTTTGTATATAACTTGTTCACCAAGAATCAAATGATTAAATTTATAGACTTCTGTGAAGTGTGGTTCCTGCCAGAATAGCCGCCATTGTTGGAGATCACCGCTGCCACACGCTTCGGCATCCGCTTAGTTATAGGGTTGCGAAAGTGCAAACATCATTCTATACTGCAATTTTAGAAAATACAATCGAATTGTTATTGCTAGGACTTAGATATCACTAATTTCTATATATATATACATGTATATATAAATATATATTTATAAAACATGTGAAATACCCAGCGAAGCGGGTGGGTAACTGCTAGTCTTTTTATAATACTAAGAAAAACTTTTTTTATTGATATACACTCAAGAGCCAAAACATTATGACCACCCTTACATTTTGGAATGAACTCGCCTGGATGACATGGAACGCACGTGATCAGGTGGAAGTGGTATTTAATTGCTGCTGGAAAGTCTGAAGAATCATTCTTTCACTTACTTCTGTGAGTGATGGAAAAGTCTGTTTATCTAAGCGACTTTGATAGAGGGGAGATTGTAATGGCTCGGAACAAGTATTTCCGAAACTGCACGACACGTGAGTTGTTCGCGATCTACAGTTGTTAGTACTTATGCAAAGTGGATGAATGACGGTGAAACCAACAGTAGACGACATGGTGTTGGACGTCCTCACGCTATCATAGAAAAAGGTCGTTGGAGACTGTCTCGCATGGTGAAGCAAAACCGGAGCCAGACAGTGGCTCAGCTGACAGCCCAATACAATGCTAGGCCAAATAGAATAGTATCGGAACACACTGTTGGATATGGGGCTACGCAGCAAACGTCCCACTCGTGTGCCTTTGCTGACCAAGCGTCATCGCCAACAGCACCTGCGCTGGTCCCGGGAACATGGCGACTGGTCCATGGATCAGTTAGAGAGAGTTGCCTGGTCAGATGAATCACGGTTTGTTATTCATCACGCCGATGGCCGTATCAGGATACGCCGTCTTCCAGGCGAAGAGTTGCTTCCTCAGTGTACAGTAGGTCATACACAGGCTGGTGGTGGCGGTATTATACTTTGGGGGACGTTCACTTGGTCGTCTCTGAAACCCGTTGGTTGTGGTAGAGCAGACCATGAATGCTACAGGGCATCTGAACATCATTGTGGACCAGTTGCACCCTTACATGGCCTCTGTTTTTCCATCTGGAAATGGAATGTTTCAACAGGACAACGCCCCGTGTCACAAGGCTAAAATTGTGTTGAAGTGGTTCCAGGAATATGATGCTGAATTCCAGTTAATGCCCTGGTCGACTATCTCACCGGATCTCAATCCGATAGAACACCAGTCGAAATCTGATGAAGATTAGTAGGACTGGTTAACTTTGCGAAAGCTGCTTTAAATGTAAACCCAAAATTATTAGAATTCGTTGAACAGAAGGACTCCTAAGCCTTATTCTTGGTGTCAATTATTAATTTTTTATAGTAGGCCCGAAGGGCCTTATACCTGGAGTGCATGGAAACAACCTCGTCGACCGGTAGGCCATGTTTTGTGAGGGAAACAATCCTACGCTTGTATGCGTTAAGTTGGTTTCGCTGGATTCTTAGAGAATTGTTCCATCATTTAAAAGAAGGAGTGCTTAAGACCCGGCGCTTTCTAAGAGTTGAGAAGGCAGAGGCTTTTGTAGTGTTTATTAATAAGCAAGCAAAATCGTCCAATTGAGGAGATATTAGTTAAGAAAGAATTAAGAAGGTTATAGTGTTTGCGAAAATTAGAAATAAATTTATTCATGCCATATTTGGTTTTAAAGACAAAGTCAGAAAAGGTTAGATCACACCGGAGATGGACACTGATAAAGCTATGGTCGCTAAGAGACTCGGTTGAAAGAATTTCCCAATGCTCAACAAAGGAAGTAAGGTCACAAGATGTGATGGTGAGATCGGGGTTTCCAACTGCAGACCTTGGACCATGAAACGTTGGCCCCAGCCCTGGAATATTGCAAAGGTGTAAATTGTTGGAGAGCAAGAAATCAGTCAAGATATCCCCCCTCCTGTCAGTGCTCTTATAACCCCAAACAACTGTCCTTGCATTGAAGTCCCAGGCTAACAAACAATTCTTACTTATTCCTTTATAGAGATTCAATTGAATAATAGAGAAATCATCGTGAGGGGGAAAGTAGACGTTAATAACAGTAAGGAGAACTTGATTTAATTTAATGTCGACAGACACAGTATGATCGGTTTTCATGCGAAAGTTGCAAATGATATTCCGATTATAACAAATAATGGCACAATTGAGAGAATTCGAAAAGAATTGAGAAGAACCAAGTGGGGAATTTAAGGGAAGTTTAAAATTAGGATAAGGATCCTGGAGGAGAAGTAGATCAAAACCCATCTCCACTGCAATCGAGTGAGCCTGAAGGTGGGCAGATCGGGAGTGATTTGCATTTAGTTGTAAAATTTTCAGCAGATCTGCCAGAATTAAAAAAGAAAAGGTTTTAACTGAGATGGATAAGTAAGAATAGAATGCATAAAATAGTTAAATACAGAGATAACAGTATATGTGCAAAAACAATAAAAATAGTAATAAAACGAATTAAAAAACATCAATAAAAATACGATACAATATAAAAATACATGAAAATGATTACATGAGTAAAGAATACTAAGATAAAAAAACGACAAGGAGCAAGGCAGTGCAAATTTACAATTAGAAAAAAAAAACATTAATAAAATAAAAATTATATAATGAAAATATACTGAGGAGAAAAATCCTAAGAAAATATACTAACTTATTAAATGAATTACAATCCAAAGTCAGTAAAAGAAAGGGCTCGTTTTTTTTTGTAATTCATAAACAGGACAAGTTCGATCCTTACAGCTGTGCTTGGGGTCAAAATTGCTTTTGAATTTTTCATTATATTTGACACAGTTAAGGCAGTTTAAGGTACAATTATTGTGATCATATGTATCAGATGCGCCACATTTAAGGCAAACAATTGGGGAAGAGCAATATTTTTTAGAGTGACCAAACAGGCCACACGTAGAACATTGCCTGACAGAAGTGAAGGAGTTTATTTTAACTCTTTCGAAGTTGAGATAAAAGAAACCTGAATTAATTAAATTTTGGGGTCAACTGAAATGACCCAATGGTTAGACCGGGAAGAAGTGATGGAAAAAATCAATTTTAAAATTGTCATCATTTAAATTTTCATTTTTTAGCTTAAGGGCATTGTGCAATGATTCCTTGTCATAGGATTTGTCTACATCTATATATATAAAGGAGAAAAGCGACTCACTGACTGACTGACTAATCACGAAATCTCTGGAACTATTCAACCTACAGACTTGAAATTTGGTAGACATGTTCCTTTGATAGAGTAGACATCAGCTAAGAAAGGATTTTCCGAAATTCGAAATGCAAGGGGCGTTACGGGGGGTTAAGGGCTTTAATAATAATTGTTTCCATGTTTAAACTACTTGATGTACAATCTTGAAATTGGGTAAGCGGATTCCTTTCAGAGAGTAGAGATCCGCTACAAAATAAGTTTGCTGAAAATCGACCCCCAAGTGGCGTTGCAGGGGCGTTACAGATAATTATTTCCAATTTTAAACTATTTGACGCACTGTCTTTAAATTTGATATATAGATTCCTTTCGTAGAATAATGATCAGTTACAAAACGGGTTTTGTGAAAACAGACTTCTAAGTGGCGTTGCGGGTTATTAAGGGGCGTAATAGATAAATATATCCGTTTTTAAACTACTTCACCTACCTGCTTGAAAATTGGTAGGTAAGTTTCTTTCCTGGAGTAAATATCCGCTACAAAATGGGTTTTGGGAAAATTGACCCCAAAGGGGTGTTGCGGGGGCGGGGGGTTTAAGGGGCGTTATAAATTCCTATTTTTAAGTTATTAGACGTACAGTCTTGAAACTTAGTAAGCAGATTCCTCTCATAAGGTAGAGATACGCTAAAAATGGGTTTCGTGAAAATTGCACCCAAGTGGCGTTGAGGGGACTTAAGGGGCGTTATAGATAATTATTTCCATTTTTAAACTATTAGACGCACAGTCTTTATATTTGATAAAGAGATTTCTTTCATAGAGTAGAGATCAGCTATAAGAAGGTTTTGTGAAAACAGACCTCTAAGTGGCGTTGCAGGGGAATAAGTGGCGTAAGAGATAAATATTTTCGTTTCTAAACTATTTGACCTACCTGCTTGAAAATTTGGTAGGAATGTTTCTTTCATGCAGTAAGTATCCGCTACAAAACGGGTTTGGAGAAAATTGACCCCCAAGGGGTGTTGCGGGGGGTTAAGGGCAGATATAAATAATTATTTCTTTTTTTAAACTATTAGACTCACAGTCTTGAAATTTGGTTAGCAGATTCCTCTCATAGGATATAAATACACTGCAAAATGTGTTTTGTGAAAATCGACCCCTAGGTGGTGTTGCGGGGGTTCAAGGGGCATTATTGATAATTTTTTTGCATTTTTAATTAATTGGACGCACAGTCTTCAAATTTTGCTAAGCAGATTCCTTTCATAGAGTGCAATTCCCCTACAAAATGGGTTTTGTGAAAACAGACCCAGAAGTGTCGTTGCGGGGGCTCAAGTGGCGTTATAGACAATTATCCCCATTTTTAAACTGTTAGACGTACAGTCTTGAAATTTGATAAGCAGATTCCTTTCGTAAAGTAGAGAACCGCTACAAAATGGGTTTCGCGAATATCAACTACTAAGTTTAATTTCGGGAGATTAAGAGGCGTAATCGATAAATATTTCCATTTTTAAACTACTTGATCATCCTGCTTGAAAATTGGTAGGCATGTTCCTTTCATAAAATAGAGTTCCTCTAACAAAGAGTAAAATGAAAATTGACCCCCAAAGATGTTTGCGAGGGGTCAAGAGGATTTACAGAAAAAAATTCCTGTTTTTAATTGTTAGACCCATATACTCGAAATTTGTTAAGCATGTTTCTTTTGTTGAATAGGGATCCACTAAGAATAAATTTTAAGCAAATCAAGTTCTGGGGGGTTGCAGGGGTTACTGGGACGTATTGACAAAAAAAACTACTTTTTTCGAGCTACAAGGACTATAATAATGAAATTTGGTTTGCATTTTTCTTTTGTTGAATTGAAATCCGCTAAGAGCGGTAATTTTGGAAAACGGCTCTCAACAGGATTACGGGGATATTTATAGTAAAACTTTTGCTTTTTTCTGTTAGATTTAGACTTGAAATTTGGCTTGCATGTTCAATTTACGGAGTAGAGATCCACCGAAAATTGGTTTTGCGGGAATCCACTTGGTTTTTGAGTTACGAAAGAGCAAACATCATTCTATGCTTCAATTTTAGAGATTTTTAGAAAATACAAATTAGATGAGTTCTGTCCTTTTTTTTTATCAACAGATGACAGTTACAGGTATAAGTATATTTTTCAATTCAATCGAATTCTTAATGCTAGGACTTAGATATCAATAATTTATATATATATATATACAAGCAGTAAAAATTTATAAAACATCATGAAACACCCAGCGAAGCGGGCGGGTAACAGCTAGTTACGGATAAATACCTGAGGTCTTCTTAAGTGGGACCTCTTAATGTCCAGATGTTGTAGAGCTTCAATACATTTTAGTTCTTTTTCTAAAAAGTCAACGTCTGAATCCTTTGATAGTTGGATGGAGACTGGACCCCCGCTATCTTTTTCTTCCCCTTTCTCGAACTCCCTCTTAGGAGGGGTTTCCCCGCTTCTCTTATTACTTTTTTCATGTCTTTCCTGTCTCATTAGTTAGACAGCGTCGGTGTTTGTGTTGTGTTTGTGTGTTTTATATATATATATTTTTTTGTATTTGCAATGTTATACAAAATTGTAAAGCTTTCCATCTGTATTTCTCCCCCCCCCCTTTTCTCAAGAATTTTGTGGGGAGGGTCCCTCCTTCGGGACCACTTTGTACACTTTTTTGTTTACCTTAATAAAGTTACATCTCGGAGGGTCGATTCACAGCTCGAAACCCCATGGGTGGGCTTGATTCTCCCGAGTAAGTAAAGTAAAGTAAAGGTGGTCATAATTTTTTTGCTCTAGAGTGTATAATAAATTATTTCACGTATTCTCAATGTTCAAGTTTTGAAACACTAGCAAGTAATAAATCATTTGAAAAAGGTTTCAGGCATATAGGTACCAAGTAATGAGATATGCACAATATTATTTATAAGTTCTAAAAAACATGATTACTTTGCTAAAAGGGTTAGCTATCCAAAATGCTAAATATTATAACGTACAGACAATTGCACAGGAAATTCAAACATATACAATAATATAAAATTTTTCATGAAAATAGTTTGGTTGTTAATATTTTTGTTTTTTTAATTTTTTTAGTTGTTTTTAAAAAATACTTTTATTTCCGAATACATTGAAAATCGTTTAACATGAAACTTAATAGGGTTTGCAATCCCGGGATTAAAATAACTAATTCCGGGATTTAATTTTTGTCTGAATTATATTTTGAAATTTCTTTTCGAAGTATTGTGAATCTGGTATTACATTTAATGTATCTTATTTACTTTTTTGTACTGTACACGTTTAATGTTAGTTTTCTTACGTGTTGAACCTTGAAGGGTTTGAGGCGGGTGTGTATGTTAAACCATGAAATTTATTATGTTTTCTCTTATTTTCTTCTATAATTTTCTCCCCATCACTAGTGGGGTCACAAAACGGATATTTCTCCCACCCTCAGGATGTCCGATGTCAACTAACTTAGAGGCATTTAGAATTTTTGGAAGATATCTAGCCCCTTGCGTCTCTCTGCCATCAAATTCACGGGGTGAAATTTCCTCTCTATTCTTCGTGCCTGTGATATTTCCGGGCTGGTGTGTTGAAAAGTACCTCGACATAGAAAGGTTCAAACAGTCTATTTTTAAGCCCAGAATATTTTTTATTTCATAATATATACACCAGACGGCAGTACCAGATTCTTTGTAGTGTATTTAGTGATAATTATTTAATTTTTTAAACTAGATGTCAGCACAATCTAACATATATATTAGCGCTACGTTTTTGTAATCTTAGGTCAGGTACTTAGTTACGCTCTTCGTAAAAGCACACAAATTCGTTCTCTGATAAAAATATATATATTAATATTGTATGCATTATGGAGTTATAGAGTCAGGAAGTGAATCGGATTCTACTTTTAGTACTTTCTTTTCACTGACTATAATAAAAACATAAGAGCAGTAGACATTGTAGACCAATATATTGGAGATTACTCTATTGCTTGAAAACGAGGTAAGAAGTACTATAAGAAAATATTTTTTCATTTGTTAGATCTAACTATTTTGAACTCGTACTTATGTACAGAAAACAAGCAGGCAAAAAATCAAATTTGATGTTCGTTTATCTCTAGTAGATGAACTTATTGAGAAGTATTCTAATCAGAAACCACTGCAAAAAGAGGTCGACCAAGCTTGGAGATTAACCCCAACCGTTTAATTGAAAGACATTTTATTAAACATATACACCCAACTGATCAGCCCCGGGATCCCAGAATTCGGAAATCCCAAGATCCCGGTATTTTTTCCAATTCCTGATTTAATGTAAATAATTTTGGGATTTAATTTTTGTCTAAATTATGTTTAAAAAAATTTTTCTCATAAAAATTTTCTAAGAATTTAATTCTTTAAAATTTTTTATTCTGTTTATGAAATATGTACGTAGAATTGTTTTGCCCAATTATAAGTGCTGTATGCAAAAAAAAAAAATATGCACAGCATGGAAGAACGTCGCAAAGATCTAAGTGACTCACTGTAATGCTTACACAATAATATAAGCAACATCATAAGAATAGGTCTTGTCACAGTTCCTTCTTCAATTAAATGCTGTTAATTAATAGCGGACCTGCTTGGAAGACTTGAGATACTTAAAATCCCATTGTATTACTAACAGCTCATGCAACTGGTTCTTCAATTTCTAATGAGGTAACACTTGGAATTAATTCACATTCTGATTCAATAACTGAATCAATTTATATGCAAAAACCATTAAGTGTAGCAGAAGAACTAAATAAAGTTATCAAAGAGGTATATGCAGAAATGCAATCTATTAGATTTGAGACACTGCCATCAAAAATTCAAAAAGAAATGTTTTTTAAGGGAGGGAGACGTGATGACTTCCTGAAAAGAACATTCTCCTATTTAATGACGATAATACCTACTAGTAAAGAATCCGAACGTGCATTTTCTTAGGTAGGACAATTTGTATCCAAAATAAGAAATCGTTCCAATGATGAAAGGTGGGAGGGAGCTGTGTTTTTATAATATAATTTACAGAAACACAAGAAATGTAGAAATGCTTTTTTTTAATTTCATTATGTACTACTTTTATTTGTGTTTTTTTTATGATGAATACATTTTTTATTTGTTTCATTAAAATAATAATAAATTAAATTTTAATTATATTTTCAGTTTTATTATGCAATTTCAACTGTGCTAATATGTAAATATTTTTAATAAATTGTTTAATCCTAATTGTCCTTTTCCCACCCATCACCCCCGTGATGTGGGGCTGTACGTTATGCCCCTAATAAACATTGTTTTGCTTAGAAATCTAGAAAATCTCTTAATTTTGGATTTCTTTGGTAATCTTTCTCCACGAGATGCAAAAGTGAGAATTTGACAAAGACATGGTGTTAGCGTCTGATAAATTAAGGCCTATTTGCATAGGTGGATTAAGCGACTGGTAGCCTCCAGGGGCCCCCAGGCGCTTGAATAAGCCCCACACTTGAGCAATTCATACCACAAGATTTGTGTACAATTTATACGCACGGAAGGCTTCACACACAGCAAGCCACAGCACATTTATACTTCTTTATATTTAGAACAGTAAGCAGGAACGTCTTAAGACTTCTTAAGGCCCTGGGCCCTTTCTCAAAAATAGACCATGGGCCTCTGCACAAATGTAGGCCCTACCTATGACGCATAAAAGTAGACAGTGCTTAGCATACGTTGTCAAATACTCTTACAATCCCTAAACAAATAAATGTGTATGACTTGCAATCACACAAATCGGCTCAACCAACGTCCGCCTTTTGAGTGAAAGAGTAATTATGGTGCATGGTGGTAGGCCTATATAGGGACGACGGGCATCAAATGTAGCCAGTTGACATATTGTCCGAAATTCCTAATTTTTCGGAGAATACAACCTGAAATAACATTTGAACGTTGAAATTATTCGAGACGTGATCTTATTAAGCCTGAGTCGAGAACGAGATGAGGCCCCCAATGTGACCAAGGCCCTGGCCCATGCCTTAAGACGTTCCTGACATTAAGTATTAGAACTTTTAACTAAATTTGGATTGAATATTAAAAATTATAGGGAACAATCATTTGATAATAAAATCAATATGTCCAGGTAATACTCAAGTCTACAGGTACGAATTAAAGAGCAGTTTATATTTCTTGCGCCAGTCACTACTGAAATTTTGTAGAAAATTTTGCAGCAAAAAGTTGTAGCGATGTGATTAAACACTTTTATGCCTATAAGTTATTCATTCTTTCTCTGTACCCCCCCCCCTTAAGTGACCGAATGATAGTGTGTCGCGCTTTCACACCACAGGTCCAGGGTTCAAACCCCGGGCTGGCAAGGTCAACTCAGCCTTTTATCCCTTCAGTAGTCATTAAAATGAGTACCAAGCTTGAGCTCGGGAACTAAGGTTTCGCGCCAAACTGACTACCTGACCGGAACATAAGGTCATGCACCTCAGTGTCCAAGGTCCCGAAAACGGAGATGGGCACAGTAGGCCTTGGCCTTCCAGTGGGCTGCTGCACCACTGAAAAATAAGTTTATCTCTTAACCCATCGTTGGCGAATATTAAATAAAATTCTGGAAAGAAGTAAACGTGCGATATTGGTAATAAAAGTTTTAGGTACACGATGGTCAGCAAAATTAGGTGTCGTACGAACTATAAGACTTGGTTATACGCATAGAAGAGATACCCTGGCCGAAATCTGTTACACGAATGAGTGAAAAAAAGGCTTCAATAGTGAAAGCACAAATTCCCCTTTGAAAGAGATGGACGATTATGAAATTTACCTAATGACCGTGATTTGGACTATCTTACTCCAGAGAATAATTGCTACAGGCAAATAGTTGCAAAAAGTTGAGTGTGAATTTTTAAAAGCATCTAGTTTACCAAAATATCTAGAACATTATATTCAAATTTTTTTTAATGAATTTGGAAAAGTCGTTTTTGAATTTGAAAGAAGGGAAAATTTCACTTTTTATATTTCATATGAGATAGGGCAATAACAGACCTATCCCGAATAGCTGAGATATATGGAACTGTTTTAGAACACCTAACTGTATTTTTTGTTGAGATTATTACCTAAAGTAAAAAAGAAAGCTATTATACAAAGACCAACGGATATATATGAAGATGATATTGAACTTTTAATTTTGACGATGTATTGGATTAGTTTTTACGATTTTTAAAAGAAAGCATAGATACATTGAAAACTCCACAAGAAATTTTTCGAGTCGCAAGAGAAAGGGTATCGATTTTCCCTAATTTGCAGACATACTTTTGGAAATATATTTCACAATACCGAAACCGAATGCATGAAGTGAGTGACCTTTTCCAGTTTTAAGGCGCGTTAAAAATTATTTAAGAAGTGCTATGGGAGAGGAGACAAGTTGAACAACCTTGGCATATTACATATAAAAGAAGATTTTTTGGACAAAATAGATACGGAAAAAATTGATGAATTTGCCAAAATGAAATCAAGACATAACGTTTTACAGAAAATTGTACAAGCTATATATATATATATATAGAGATGTACCCTATATATATATATATATATATATATATATATGTATTGTCTTGGGGCCCAAGACCTGACCTTACGGGGGGGGGCAATTATTTTCCGTTAAGCCATTGGCACACAGTAGTTGAAATTTGAAATTTATTAAGTATTTGCACATCAAGATGTATGACCATCACTTGGGTCATAAAAACAATAAATAAACATATAATAACTTAAGCATCAATACAGAACATACCATTTCCATCATCTTATCTAAAGACCACGGTCTCTTAGCATGCATCTGCAGCTCTGGAACCTGCATCCAATAAAGATGGCGGTTGGTCTGTGGGCATAGGGGCGGCATTCCAGCTCTCCATCCCATATCTGGTGGTCTTAGATGTGTAATCGGCGATAATAGGGTTTTTTCTTCTGCGTAGGAGCATGGTGATAGGTGGAGAGAAAAAGTGGGCGTGTTTGTAGTAGAAAGTTGCTTGGAGTTTCAAGGATATTTTGCATGGGAGAGAGCTCAGAGGCTGCTCTCTGGTTGGGTACTGGGGGGGGGGGTGAGGAAGTTGATTACGATTGGCTGCCCTGGGGTCTCAGAAAGTTAGATGCGAAAAAGTAGGAGGAGCTTGTCCAGTTTGCAAGTTAAAGTTAAACGTTAAGCAGAGTAAAGTACAAAAAATATAAAATAAAAATACAAAATGATAAATCAGTTAAATAATTTAGAAGGTATGCAATAAAGAGTTATTGCAAGGAGATGCGATGCTAAGGAGGATTATAAGAGTCTAGGAGAATTCTCCTAGGCCTTTTTGTTTTATCGTGAGCATCGTAGGAATTTAAATTAAGCATATTACTATTGTTGGTATGAGGGAGAGAGTTAAAGAAATTAATTGCTGTATTTTGGATATGCTGCTTGAAGCTATTGATTTTAAGAGCATCTCTAAGGTGATCATTACGCATGTACCTTGTTGCATTGGTAATCATGGGAATATAGCTATTTTGAACAGTATCTAATATTTTAATGTTAGTATTTGCAGCATATCCCCATACTGGACAAGCGTAGGCTATGATGGGTCGCATAACGGCTGTATACAGAAGCACTTTGTTTTCTATATTTAAATAAGAGTTCCAAGAAAATAGGGGGAAGAGTTTAAACATTATTCTCCGGAACTTATCGCGAGCCTGTGTAATGTGTTGTTTCCAAGTTAAGTGAGAGTCACACGCACACACACAAAAAAAACGCCTAGGTATTTAGTTTCTTGAGACCATGTGTTTGTCATACATGAAGATGGGTGGAGGAGTGGAGTGCTTTTAGGTGAAAATGACTGCTGAAGATTTTTCAACGTTGATACTAATTTTCCATTTATTATAAAAATTTTCAGGAATTTAAAGGTGTTTGTTTATGGCGAATGAGATGTTTTTAAAATTTTTATTCGTGGTGAGGATAGCCGTTTAATCTGCATACATGTAAATGTTATTAAGGGAGTAACTAGGGATGTCATTGATGTATAAGTTAAACAGTATGGGGCCTAAGAGAGAACTTTGAGGACACCCTGCGGAAATATTATTGGAGTTTGAAAGAGTTTCATTGATTTGGATTTTAAAGGAACAGTTAATAAAGTAGGAGTGAATTAGATGGATGAGTGGAGGAGGGAGTTCATATGTTAGTAGCTTGAAAGTGAGACGAAAAATCCAAACACTCTCGAACGCTTTCTGTATATCCAGAAAAACGACTCCCGTGCTTTTCTTTTTCTAGAAACCTTCGGAGATATTTTCGATTAATCGAAGTAGGGGGTGGAGGTAGAGAGCTTGTTAGTAAATCCATACTGGTTAAGGTTAAGAAGGTTTTTATCGTTGATGAAGGTTTTTAGTCTATTAAGGATGATAGATTCGGTTAGTTTACTTAGAGTAAAGAGTAGAGAAAGTGGTCTGTAACTATCAGGAAGATTAGCATTTTTACCAGGTTTAAGGATTGGAAAAATAATTGCTTCTTTCCAATTACTTGGAAAGTGATTAAGATTAAGAATTTTATTAATAAGTATGGTTAAGTTTAATGAAAAGTTTTTGAGCATTTTACTGGTGATTCCGTTCTTGCCAGGTACCTTTTTGGAGTTAACACACGCTTGATGTAATCAATAATTTCGTCCGGCAAGGTGGGCTCGAGGTAGGAGGAGAGGAGAGGAAGTTATTTGCAGTGGTGATAATTTCTTCATCGTGGTTGTTGAAGTCATCATTAGTATGGTTATTTTCAATAAAGTTATTTTTGATGGTGTTAGCAAGTAGATTGGCATTTTGCAGATAGGTGACGGCCATCCCCGAAGAGCAGTTAAGAGGTGGAATTTTGTGACGTTTGTTTTTAAGGAATCTCTGCGCCTCCCAGAAGCTACTATCTTGAGTATTAAGGGCTTCTAGTCTCTTATTCCAGGTCTCGTTACTTTACTTTTTAAGCTTTTTTTTAAGATTACTTTGTGCTCTATTGTAGTACGTTTTAAAAATCGGGTCGAGGGTTTGATGGTATTGCTTGCGAAACTTATTTTTCGGTTTGATAAGATTGTTGATATGCGGTGGTGTAAAGTTCCGATAGTTGTTTCCTTTTGGCTGGGAGGCGTGTCTATGCGAGTCGAGGACAACCTCGGTTAATATTGTGATTTTTATTTCAAGTTCGTTAGAAGTTTTAGTATTATTAGGGTAGAAATTAAAAGGAGATAAGTTATTACTAAGGTTGTTTCTGAAATCAATCCAATTTGTATGCACAGCTCTTGGGTTTGTGGGTCCGGTTTGAAGTCTGAAGTTAAAAGTTAGAAATACAGGATTGTGATAAGAAGAGAGGTCATATAAGGATTTGATTGAGTAGGGGTAGTAGAAATTTCTGATTAGAGCGAAGTCAATAGTGTTAGCTGAATTATGACCAAATCTAGTGAGAGTCAGGATAAGCAATGTTGAGATTTAAAATTTTGGCAAAGTTGAACAGATGAATACCTCTACTTGAGTTTATTCTACAGACCCAAGCACTGTGGGTGGCATTAAAGTCGCCGAAGACGACACAGTTGCTGCTGGTTTGAATCAAGTTCTCAAAGTCAATAATAAAGGTGTTTTCTTCTGATGAAGGGGGCTTGGGGAAGCAGGGGCAATCTTTCCAGTTGACCATATGGACGTAGATTTGACAATTTATAAAATAGGGTGTCTCAAGTCGTTGTTTAATGGGGCAATCTCTGGTGATGTGAGCTTCGTCACATTTCAAACATCGGGGAGTCATGTGGCAGTTTTCTGCGCTGTGGTGGAAGGCATTACATGTGTAACATTGCGTTACACCTCTTCCATCGTAGCCTTCCACTTTTACGCTCAGGTAGTTGAGATTTTTTTAAGCCAAATATTTTGGCATTTGCAATGTTCCTGAGGAGAGTTATCAGAAATACTGGTAATGGTTGTTTGGTCCTACGTCCTGTTGGTTGACCTTTTCAGGCGTAAAGCCAAATTCTTTCAGGTCAACTGTTATTTCCTCCGGTTTCGTAACTTTGGATAGGCCTTTGATAACTACCTTAATTAGTCTTTCACTTTTGGGTTTGATCACCACAAATTGATAATTCAGGGTTTCTAGTAGTTTAATTAGTTCTAGGTGCTGATCAAAGTCATCAGGATAGAGTTTGAGAAGGTCACCTGTTAGGCGCATTCTGAGCTTGGGGTAGTGAGCTGTTAATGTTTTAAAGTTATTCCTGTAGATGCCGGTAATTTTGAGCATTACAGGAGGGGGCAGTGGGTTCGGGGATTGGGTTACGTTCGGATCAGATGCGGCGCGGGGCCGGTGGCTGGTGGTGGTGTCGGAAGTCTAGGGTCATTAGGCTAAGGTGCTCTAGAATCTGGATTTTCTTGTGAGCTATTATTGGCGAGAGCCGAATACCTATTTGGAGAGAGCTGCACTGCAAAAGTGGAAGGTTAGTCGAAGAGACTTCTTTTACTGGTTTTTCTAGGGAACTCGAAGTCGTTTGAGTCTTTGCGTTTAGAGTTAGTTTTTGAGCTTATTTTACTTGGGGAAACAGCAGGCGAGTTTTTAGGGGTAGAAATCGGAGTTTTAGCTGGGAGTAGGTCATGAAAAGGGCAGTCAGATGTAGTACAAACAGGAAAGGAGTCAAAATCCCTCATCGCTATTGTCAGGGAGTTTTCTATGTCCTGAAGCTCCTCCACAGCATTCTGGTAGAAGTGATCATCTTCGTGGTCGGGGTAGGACTTGAGCTCTTCTACGATAGCCAGCTTGTGTATCTTGATTCGTCTCATCCACTCCAAATGCGTCATAGGAAGGCTTGTTGCTTACATAGTGATCGTTGGAGAGGAGAGGTTGGAGATTTGATGGGGGATTGTTCCATGTCCGAAGAATCTGATTGAGAGGCCATTCCGAGTCGTTTCCAAGAGAGAAGGGAAATGTAGTGTCTGCTTTAGCTATAAGCCCTTAAAAGGGCTGTAGATTACAGATGCACTGAAAAGCTGGATGGGTAAGGGTAGGTGTCGCCGAGGAGAATCCGAATAAATCCGTAGCGCTGTCGGTGTGAGGAGATCTATAGAAGTCAACCTCACTGGTCAGAGTCTGGATCGGAGCTTTATCTGAATAAAATCCATCCAATAAAGAAGAAAAATACATACATTATATACACTGGTGTCCAAAAATTAAGCATAATTGATAATTATGTGAATAAAGAAGGAACTGTAAATCAGAATGGCGGGAAACGTGATATGCGAGTGTAAAATGGTTATAAAATAAGGAAGCAAATCAAAAGAATGATAATAATTAATTTTATTATCCAAAGTAGCAGTTTGAAAGAAAACTGAGCATTGTGAGCAAGGATTCACACTTTAGAGAAAAAAAGGAAAGAAAACTTTAAATAAAATACTGATGCTGTAGCTTAATAAGGCGCGTGGTCACCTTACAGCCAGGCACGCTGCACAGAGGTTTACCATATTTCCTATGAGATGATGAATGAGTTGTGGGCTCAAACGGTTCCAAGCTTCTTGGAGAGCTCTCTTCAGTTCTGTAACGGAGCTTGGTGGGTGCGAAAAGGCTGATATTTTTCTCCCGAGTATATCCCATACATGCTCGATAGGATTTAAATAAGAGAAGTTCGCAGGCCATTACATACGCTGGATGTTTTCCATTTCAAGGAAGCCATCAATCAGCACCGCTCGGTGACATGGTGCATTATCATCCATGAATATGAAGTCAGGACCGACAGCACCTCGAAACAAGCGAACATAAGGCTCAAGAACTTCGTCTCTGTATCTCTGAGCAGTCAGAGACCCCGTGTCAAAAAAATGGAGGTCTGTGCGGCCGTCCATCATGATGCCTGCTCTCCTTGATGGAAAAGGATGTCTTTCCATTATGTCTCTTGGTTCAAAACGTGTTCCACGATCTCTCCATATCGTTACCCGCCGAGAATCACTACTCAGACTAAACCGGGATTCGTCACTGAACATCACATTTTCCCACTCTCCCACACTCCAATGTTGATGCGTTTATGCGCAGACGTGAGGGGAACTGCTGGTCTTCTGGCATACAGGCCAGCGTGATTGAGTCTCCTGTATTTGCATGGCGTTTCAGGTTATATTTATTCGTAAAATTTTTAAACAATCAGAAGAACAAAATCACTCTCTTGCGAGGAGGCAAGGGAAGTTATAGAAAAAAATTCCTGTTTTTGAATTGTCAGACCCACATACTTGAAATTGGCTAAGCATGTTTTGTTTTTTGGAACATGGATCATTAAGAATGTATTTAAGGGAAAGCAACTCCTGGAGGAGCGAGGGGTTACTGGGGCGTATTGACAAAAAAATCCTATTTTCGAACTACAAGGACTATAATAATGAAATTTGGTTTCCATTTTTCTTTTGTCGAATTGTAATCCGCTAAGAACGGTTATTTTGGAGAACGACTTTCAATGAGGTTAAGAGGGTATTGATAATAAAAATTTCGCTTTTACTCTATTAAATTTAGATTTAAAATTTGGCTTGCATGTTTAGTTAACGAAGTATAGATACACCGAAAATTGGTTTTGCAGAAATCCACTTGGTTATAGGGTTACGGAAGTGCAAACATCATTCTATACTTCAATTTTAGAGGTTATTTGAAAATATAAATAAGAAGTTCTGTCCCTTTTTTTTTTTATCAAGAGGCGACAGTTACAGGTATAAGTATGTTTTTCAATACAATCGAATTCTTAATGCTAGAACTTAGATATCAATAATTTCTATATATATATATATATATATATATGAACAGGATATATTTGTAAAACATCATGAAATACCCAGCGAAGCGGGTGGGTAACCAAATAGTCCTTTTATAAGTCTCACAAACCCAGGGAAGGAAATGCACATATATAAAGTATTGGAGCCAAAGCGAGGAAGAAGAGATATATAAATAGAATCACTTACGTTTGGTAATAATCGACAAGTCGCTCTCGTCTAGCTTTCAATTACTTTACGTTAATCACTAACTTCTATCATTTAACTCCTAACCTCTCGCTCTCCTCGAACCTAAGAATTAATGTTTAAAAAAACGACATGATTTTCATAGATCGCATCTTCTTTTTCGGGAGAAAGTTTTCAATTAAACAACATTTAAATTAATAAAATTGCCCCAAGAGGATTAGTAACAGGTACGTGAATAGACCCGTTACAATAGGAACTATTTGATTTATAAAACTTTTTAAACTCAAATTACCTCAAGAATTTTTGATGCTCAGAAATTAAACAACTTTGTAGGGAAACCTTCTCAGGATTCACAGCAAGCTGATGATGTTCCATGAATGTTCGCCTGTATGGAGGATGAAGGTTCTTCAAGCTCCATGAACTGATAAGATAGGCACATGAAACGTAGGAAAGTGCAGAACTTTCACTTATTTGGTATGTTCAAATTTTATTAATATTATAACGCAATACAAGCAATTGTATTTATTTGCATATTTATTTAATTCATGTATATTTGTTAATCTGAAGAATATCAATCTATTTGTTTTCAATTTATTCTAAATTTAAGTTGCATCATGAATTTTTTGACTCATTAATATTTATTTATGAATTTTACTTAATTTTTTTTCTTTCATAATTTTTTCCCAGAAATTTAAAGAATTTGGAATGAAGCCGTATATAGTTTGAGGCTGGATACCAAAGTTGTTTTGTAAATGTATGTGTATTTTTTATATTAATCATCCAATTTATTTCTGTATTATGTTTTTTTCCCCTGCCTTATGTGTTGAAGACTTTTCACACAAATATGTTGTAAGGAAGACCTTTTATGGCTTCTGCTGATGTTTGAAGATATTCTGTGTAAATTTTTAACGAAAACTCAAAATTTTCTCATTCATATTTGCATTTTAACACAAAATCTGTTATTAGTTCAATCAGTTCTTGTTCTATCAGTAATATATTCCTATTTTTATTAAAATGGACTATTAATCGAGTCATTTTAACAGGATAACTCCTTTAATGGTCATAAAAAATTTATATTCTTTTTGAATTTTAGATTATGAAAATGTAAAAAAAAAAATTGTTATAAATAGTATTATACAAAATATAAGATAAAATGCAAGATTTTGCTTCCTGTATTGAGTTCAATTCCTTGGGTTAATTAAGATCAAAATAATTGTTGTGTTTAACAATTTGAATTTATATATTTAAATTATCATTAGTCATTAATTTTATAATTATCATATTTATTTGAATTAAAGATTCTACACAAATAATTCTTTTAATAGTATAGGTATATATGAAAACTGAATGTTCAAATGATTTGAAAGTACATAAAATCAATATGACTATTGCACTTACAGAAAACTGAGCCACCGTATGGAATAGTATTTATTTATAAACATAATATTTACAAAATAAACATTGAAAAGTTGCAAGTATTTGCAGTACAAGTAAAAATGGCCTTTCCTTTCATACTGTGAAGAATGTGTGTTACATGCAACAATATTTTTAAACATATCTATAACCCTTACAGTTATGATCAAGGCCATGACAGGACATAACTGCTGGATGAAATAAGCTGGTTGGTCTGTTCCAAATGCAGACTGGAGATAAAATGTACACAGAACATCTTGCTTAGCATTGAAATATTTACAATATTTCAAAACAAAAGAATTGAATACATAGAAATGTACAGTTACAATGCAAACTACATCTAAAGATTATTAAAAATGACATCTTAGCTATAAAGTAACAATGAGTTATTGAAATAATTGCAGATGGACAATGTGTTTATGTAAATACACACACACACACACACTGTACAATTTAAATTGTTACAACAAACACTGCATGGTTAAAATGACTACAAAAATTAACTCAACAATTCAAGTAAATATAAATAAAAGTTGTATAATTCAAATAGATGAAAATAAGCATTGTGTAATTTAAACAATTGCAAATAGAAAATGCACAGCTTAAATAGTAAATAAACACTGTAGTTCAAATAATGGCAAATTAACACTTTTTAAATTTCCCATGGTCAAGGTTACAGTAAACCACTCACAACAAAAGGGAAGGTCCGATGCTAAGTGACTCAGCAAATAAGCTTTTTGCAGCTCAAATAAAAAATATACAATTCAAATACACACAAATGTCATTTTACTGTTTAGAATGGTTGTTAATTAGCATAGTTAATTGTATTTATCTTTGTCTATATTATTTTATGCAAGATGCCCAGATAAATTTACTATTGAAATGTTTTGAATTTTTTTTATTCTATACCTAGAAATTTATTCATATATACACGAATTGAACTCGGTGGCGCATGAGAGCCAAGACCTATTGTGCCTATCTCAGTTTTCGTGACCTTGGGCACTGGGATGCATGTGCAGATGTTTTGGTCAAGTGGTCAGTGTGACGCGAAAACCCCAATGTTTAGTTCCCAAGCAAGCTTCGTACTCATTTATCAACCCACTAAAGGGATGAAAGAATGAGTCAATCTGGCCCAGCCCGGGATTTCATATATACATACATTACCAAAATTAAATCTCGATCTTTTATAAAGAATGTGTCATTGACAGAATTTAAAGGATTGAAGCAAGCATTACAAAACTAATGACTTTTATTATATGTGTGCTACTGATACTCTTTTAACGGTATAAGAGAGAAGGTTCATTAACACTACTCCAGTCTGCTGCTTCCCACAATCACCTCCCAAACTAACTACTTTTCATTTACTTAGCTTTCTTTTCAGCCTCGCTTGGAGGAATTCTGACTCGACGAAATTATATACAAATTTTAATTATAACAATATACAGGAATAAATTTAATTTTTTAGAATCTACGAGACATATTTTTGAAAAATTGAAGAAAGAATTGATTTTTATAAATTCCAATAATTTTCAATATATTCTATAACTTGACAGTGAAAATCTTTGTCAGCAGATGTCACAAATGCTGCAACATGAGAACCAGCTTCTCCTAATCTAAAAGAATACTAATTTTAAGGAAAACCAATGTATGCAAGCTAGTAGAATTGGACAATTATACAAAGAACGGCGAGAATTTAAATGCCTTGTTACAAGAAAGATTTGGAACACACTGAATTACTTAAAAAAAATATACAGCTTTTCTGAGAATAATTAAAAACAATGAATCTCATAAATTATTGAAATTCCTACAATATAAATCCAGAAATAAAGATAAGTCATGCTTCCCTTTATTAATTTAAAAAACAATGCATACAAAGCCATTCATGTATCATGCCCACTTTGAACTATACCATTGCTGAAAGATTAAATCCAGCATTCATAATATTTATTCAGATGATTAGTTTGTACTTCACAAATTAGAATACAAATATTTAAGGCATTTCTACACTATCTGGCCAAAAGTATCCGGAAACCCAGTGGTATGAGCTCAGAGCGTCCTGAGGCACATATTAATACGATGTTGCCCCCCCCCCTTTGCATGGATGACAGCCTGCACACGTTTGGGAAGACTTTCCACCATTTTTTGATAGGTGATCATAGGAATTGCCTTCCAGGCGTCCATCACAGCTGAAGTGAGTGCTTGCAGTGAGGATGGTCGATTTGGCTGGCTACGTAATCTGCTCTCTAATTCGTCCCAAAGGTGTTCTATGGGATTTAGATCGGGGCTCTGAGAAGGCCAGTTCAGTTTTTGAACACCCATTTCGTCAAACCACGTCTGTGCAAGCCTCGATGTGTGAATGGAGCAGTTATCCTGCTGGAAGAGAAATGGGCCTTCTCCTCGAAATATTGCCATAGAGTTGGGAGTGCAGCATTGTCCAGAATGTCCACATACATCTCAGAGTTCATGTTTGCAATCACAGAAACTAACGGACCCAGCCCAAACCACGAGAAACACAACCCACACCATTATGCTTCCACCGCCAAACTTAACAGTCGGCACAATGCAGTCACTAAAGAAACGTTCGCCGAGCATCCGCCAAACCCAGACGCGTCCATCCGACTGCCAGACTGTAAAGCGAGATTTATCACTCCAAAGAACAGTTTTCCACATGTCCACAGTTCAATGACGGTAGGGTTTACACCAGAGGTTCCCAAACTTTTTTTTGTCTCGTAGACCCCTTGCCATGTTTTTTTTTTTTTTTTTTTGGTTTGGGATAGACCCCCGCTTACGTAATATTGAATTTTTGCAAATTTATTAACTTAAATATGTTTATGACAGCTGGTACAGAGCTACTTACTTTAAAAGATTTAAATTTCTGAGTGAAGTTTGGTAACTTAAGAAACACATATTAATTAGTTTAAAATTTAAGTTATGCATAAAATAACTGATTAAAAAACAAATGCTCATAATGATAGGGATAAATCTGGTGTTTCAACAGCAAATTTTTAACATTGTCGTTAATCCTTGTCAAGTTTAATCCTAAATTTCCTTAATTAGTAGTGACCAGCTGACAATCGTGCTGAAACTCCTTCTCACTAGGAAAAGCAATTAAATGCCTTCCCCAATACTCTATAATTCGAGATAAATTACAGGTATGTGTCTTTAAAGTCAAAATTGCTGACATCTGCTTCTAAACATTACTTTAAGATCTCCATTACTTCCTATTTCGATCAGTTGTTCTTGTAATATGACATTTTTTTTTTTCAATGGGACCATAGGAATTCATTGCCTTCTGTGGTAAATACCAAGTAAAAGCCATTCTCAAGCCTAGTTTCAAAATCTGAATAAAAGGAATTTAAATGTTGAATCTAGGTTAAAACGACATTTTCCTGGCAGCAATTGAGAAACTAGGAAAATTCGCTACTTTCAATACTATACTCCTTTAGCTTAATTCTGGCAAGAAATGCTGGAGTGATGGTTCTTTTTATAAAATTTATGATGTCACATAACTGCAAATTATCCTCATTAAATTTAGTAAATAAATGTGTTCAATAGGTAAAATCTAATTTCCATTAGGTTAAATTTTCTTTAAAAATTCAAATATGATCTAGTTTTATGAGAACAATTGTCGTAGACCCCTATTTACACCTCATGGACCCCCAAATTATTTTTCTGTAGTTGTGGACCCCTTGCAGGTCATCATAGACCACTTTGGGAATCACTGGTCTACACCATTGCAATCGATACTTCGCATTCTGTGGAGTGATGCTTGGCTTGTGAGCGGCTGCACGACTATGGAATCCCAAGTTTTTTAACTCTCGACGGACAGTCCTGCTGCTAACACTAATTCCTGATGAACTTTGAAACTCTTGAGAAATTTCCACCAACGAGGACTTGCGATTTTGTTTCACTGCCCTTTTCAGAGTTCTGCGGCTGCGTTCACCAAGTATTTTCGGCCTACCGGTTCGTTTTTCTGCCGTTTCACTGTCTCGACGTCTCCACTCCACAATTACATCACTCACAGTGGATTTAGGCTTCTGTAGAATGTCCGCAATCTCACGAACTGATTTCCCACAAAGGTGGCATCCCACTGTACTGCCACGATTAAACTCACTAAGCTCCTTTGACTTACTCATTACATTACAAAAGCATAAATACAATCTGACAAACCACTACCAACACTTTTATAGCTTTCAATTACGTATCAAATTGCGTCACTCGCCAGAACCACTTTTTCAAGGGGTGTCCGGATACTTTTGGCCAGATAGTGTATATTGAAATAGGGCTTACTCCCCCCCCCCTCTACTCCATACATAAATAAATGCATCTAAACCTTTGTAATTCCTCATTTTTTCCCTAGTGTGTGTACATTCCTTTCCAAAAAGTACACATAAATTTCTCCAAAAGTGATTGGCCACAACTCATCATATACAAATACATTTTTGTTGCTCTCTGGACAAATATATCAATAAGTTTGTTCTTACAGCACATTAATTTTTCCAAATATCGAACCTTTGGCGTTGTGTCCAATTCTATATAAAAAAACATTCGAGATAATCTACAAATAATATAAATTAAGATGCATATAATATCGGCTATTTTTTCAAACATGATATAATTTACAAAATACAATACATATGGATTCAATATACTGATTAAGCAACTATAAAAAATTATCTTTAACCTTAATTAGCATTGTTAATCTTTATTGGCATAAAATGAAATAAAAACAATGAAAAATTTCCAAACATTAGTTTTTTAAGTACAAGAAAGAATTTAGATTCCATGTGGACGAACAATTCAGCAGTTAGATACACTAATTAGTATAACAACAATAGAGTAAGAATAAAGAAGGGCCGTGGGTAGCCTTATGGTTAGAGCATCAGACACCAGACTAGAAGGCCTGGGTTCGATGCCCGATGTCACCAAATACCCTCCGAGTACACACGGAGTACGTGTTCGTTAAATCAGTGGGCCCGAAAGTCTTGTGGGCGGTCGTAAGCAGCAACTACGGGTGCAGGGGGCTAGAGAATATTTCCCTCCCCTCCAGTTCCATGCCTAAATTGTAGAGATGGAGATAGGTGGTGTCGCCATCTATCGTGTAAGAATCGAGCCAAATCGTACTGTCATCTGCACTGTGCTCAAAGCTAAAAACGCTACCGACAGGCGTACACCTGGCCCCTTGTCACGATAAATTTCGTGGGCCTCGATCTGACACCGTCAGACAGGTGGCAATAGAAACAACAACACAACAAGAATAAAGAAATATATAAATACTTGAATGTATTTCCTATGCATTTATCAATACTTTTCACTATAACAAAGCTATTCGTACATACAATCGAGAAATTAAACACACTAATTACTCTTAAATTGCCAAAAATTAATAAAATGAAAATAAAAAGTATTTTTTCATATATTTATAATTATTTTGCTTTAGTTAAATAGAGAAGAAATATAATGCAATAACTAAAATGAAGTTTTATATGTAGAAACAAGTACATGCAGTTTATCTAATTATATTCTTAGTAATATAAAATTTACCTATATATATAACACAATTATTTGAATAAAATTCTGAAATATTTATCTTTACTTTTCATTTGATAAACAAAAAAATCAAATATTCCAATACAGTTATAATAATAAATGTTCTAATACATATATAATTTAATATTCCATTAGTCGCCAAAAAACGAGATACGCAAGCAATTATAATTACCTTGCTATAAGTGAGCTAAAAAATTAACAAGGTATTTTAGAAAAGATACTGAAATAAATAATATAAAATCCTGAATCTGAAATCTACAGATCTCTTCAATCTATATAGTTCAAAGTAAGCTTCAAAAACTTGCATTAGAAATTTGAAAAACTCCGTTGAATTTCGATGTTTTCCCATAGATTAATATTACACCGGAAGTAGCATTGGAAGTTATTCGGTTGCGGGTCAAATATTGTTTACAAAGTAGTGTTCATACTTTTAATGTTATTTACAATCTGAAGTTGAATAGTAGTTGGAAGTGAAACAATGCCGAAAGACAATAATAGCTTATTGTAAAACGTTTGACTGTTCACTAATGCTTGAAATACATTGCTGAATTGGGAAAATGTATAGTTTATTAATATTATTGCTACACATAATCTTGAATTCTAAGAATGATGCGGATTTATGTTTCTTGAAAAGAGGAGAGATTTTTTTAATGTATTGCTCCAGTTAATTCAACTTCATTATCACTTTGGTGTATCTACGTCTTATTTCTGTATTCAAGAACTGTAATTTTAAATGCTTAAATCTTTTAATTGTAATTTTTTTAAGGATCTCTGATCTAATTCGGTTTTGGATGAGATGCTCTATGTTGACCAACGAGATTGATATCCTCGCTAACTTTCAGGTGCCACAGCCATCTCACAGATTTCGAGCAATAAATATTTTAATTATGAAGTAGCAAAATTGTTCGATACAAGATCTTAAAATAAAAAATAATTAATTTTTTTTACAATTGATCAAGCAATTAAAGCCTTGGGCTGTAGATTTATAATTAGAGTATCCACAGCAATCATTTTAAATTTTTATACAATAAATGATTTAAAGGACACCCCTAAAAATATATTAATTAAAAACTGCAAAAATTTAAAAATAATGTTAACCGATAAAGAAACAGTGGGCATAAATGTGCTTCATCTAGCAGATGTTATCGGTTTTATCAACTTATATAACTTATTTCAACTTTAGAGAATTTGCACCAAATCTTGCTATTGTGGTAAGAATTTTGATTTCTTTGCCAATGAGTGTAGCAAGTGGAAAATATCTCTCAAAATTAAAATTAATAAAAAATTTCTTATGATGCGCGATTTTTTAAGATAGACTAAATGGTTTAGGTAAATTGGCTAAGAAATATGAATTAGCAAAACAAATTGTTTTTTTAAAAAAAATAGTTCAGAAAGTATTCAAAATTAGGTTAAAATTTATTTTTTTTATATTTGTGTTGAATTTGTTTTAATTTTGTGTTTCAGTTTTTAGTCTCTGTTGTCTTTTGATTTGCAAAAACTGTTCCGGTTTTATAGGTGTGCATCTATGGAAAAAGTAACTTTTTCAACAATTACTTTTTACTTTTGGAAGAGGGCCGGCATTTTTGACCGGAAGGAAAAACTGCTAGAGCTGACTTTGCTAGTGCTGTACTTCGAAACTAAAAGAATCAAGATACCCAAGAAGCTCTTAAATTGTTGGTTTATGCTTTGATTCGATAAACAATTAGTGGCAGCGGTAGCCGAGTGGTCAAGGTGTCGGATCGTGGCTGGCGAGTTCGAGCCCAGTACCACTAAAGACCCGCCGTGTAGGTAAGCGATGCACGTTAAATCTGTCGAGAACTCAAACGTCTTCCCGTTGGTGTGGTAGTTAGGAGAGGGGGTGCCAGCTCAGGTATCATCCTTGTCACTTGACCATAATTCAAAATTACAAGGTCCGTCGCCAAATGCCCTCGTGTAGCTGAACAGTGCGACGTTAACTTCACTCGATAAACAATTATTACCCAATTTTAAGGAATCGGAGGGTTTTTTTGTAATAGTGCGCCAATTATATAAATACTAGATCTTATTCATTAAGTATACAGCCATTTGTGTGTGTCAAACGTTTCACTGCAGGTTGTTTTTGCGCTTTATCTAGTTCCCTCCTCCCCTCTCAGATCAAAATTTCCCTACGTGCACTGTGTGGATAGGCGAAAATAGTTTTTCTAGGGAATATCAAGAATAACTTAATATATTTCTGTTTCATGAATATTTGATTGAAATAAAGAACTATTTAAAAAACTAAATACTCTATGTCAAGATTAATAGCATACCCAGTTTAAAATTCGATAAATATTATTTTTCTAAAATATGTACATTTTGAATATAATTAATTTCTCAGCCTATTTAAAATGGATAAATTTAAAACAATATTTATTCATTCCTATTTATATTTTTGCTTAGTAAACAGCCCCCAAAAATTACTGTCATAGCACATAGATATTACAACTCTATATAAAACATGTTTTAAACCTAAAGCAGGGCTGAACAATTGTTTTGGCTCGAGGGTCAAATCATGGTAGCGGAGGATACAGATGGACCTATCTTTATAAAATAATTGCATTCATCAGTAAATTTTGCATCTCAGAAAAGGTACACATTGTACCACAAAAATCAATACATGTAAACTAAACAAGTTATATAAAAAAAAATTTTTTTAGTCAATTCCTACTTTGAATGGATGAATAGAAATTAATTATATTTATATACATAGAGAGAGAGCGAACTAATAGTAGGAATTGAAAAAAGTGCATGATGTTTGTCTGAAAAACCAGTTTTCAACACCAACTTTTGTCATTGTTTTAACAATTACATTGTGGCAACAATGGAGATAAATCTAAATTGGCATCAAAAACTAGTAATAAATTTTATTTTAATTAATTAAAAAGGTAATTAATGAATTAATATTTGAAAAAACTATATTAACATCAAGTGTCATCCACTACAAGTTTGAAAATTTTTATTTGAACTTGATTGGATGAATAGAATGAATTTTATTAATGATTGAAAATTTGAACAAGATAAATATATATGCATAAATATAGAGAGAGTGTGAGCTAATAGTAGGAATTGGATAAAATAGTGGATGTTTTATTCAATTTTATTTATTGTGCTAATTTGATATCTACAGCTGTAAGCATTTAATTTTAGAATCAGAGTTTAATAAGACAAACATACCCTACCACACATTTCTACATTTTTTTTTTAAATCAGGAGGATTTCTTGGTGAAATTTTCATCACAGCCTACAAGTTTATGTCCACCATCTAGCTTGTGCAAGAAACACTGCTCAGAAGTATATGTTGTCCCAAATATAGGGAACATTTTCTCTCTGTTTGAATTTCCGACTATCTCGGAGGGAAATGAAAAAAAAAATATTTTGTAGCCTGCTATTTGCTCATCCAGGCCTAGAGTTTTTATGGAAATTTTAATTTTAGACATCATTCTTTGCACACATTATACAACATAGATTATTTCATTAACAATTTTTTTAAAGCAGAACCAAATACAAAAAAATATACCTTTCAAGAAAAAGCTTTAAAAAAAAGCATTGTAACTAACACATTACTAATGAAAATCGGAAGGAAAGGAACACCTTAGTACAAGAACTAAATAAATTATTAAATTTAAAGTATTACTAACACATAAGCCACTAATCATACATTATCCCATTCAAAATACTCAGAGATTTTAACACATCACAGTTAATTGAATTGCAGATGAATTAAATTGAACTGATATTCAAAATTTTTATGCAAAGTATTATCTGACTGATTTATTCTTAATTATTCATTCAAGTTTGTTAATTTTATTTCCTGTATTTTATATAAATATTACAAGTAACTATATAATGTATTTATAAAAAAGGGGATATATTTATTATTTTTCTATTTTAATCTAAGAAAACAATCTGTTTACACATAAAAAATGTATTTCTTATCATATCAAACTGAATTATCAGAAACAAAGAACAATTATTTGAGCAAAATGCCCGAATGTATACTCCATGAATTAAAAATGTGTAGAAAGCCCCAATGCAAAAAAAAAAATTAAATTCCTCAAATTTTGTTCTTAAATGTATTTAAAAATCCTCCTACATTTGGAGTGATATCCACATATATAGTATAACTGCAAATCAAGTTCTAGAACTGGACATACTGCATAAATATATTCTAGAATGGAAGCAATACCCATATTAGAATCAAAATATTACTTAGAAATCAAAAAATGACGTAAATACCTAAAATAATATTCCTTTTTATTCATTAAAATTAATACAGATATGTCATTAACAGTATAAGTCACTCTTAGAGACTAAAGTATACACATTTAAAAAAATAAAAACCACAGGAGGAGTATTGCGAAAGAAATCTATAGTTTTTCCTTACTTCATGTTTAAGTCACATCTAACTTATGTCAAGTCAAATGACTCAAAATTATAAGAATGTTGATTTTTAAAATTATTTGAAAATGTAAAAATAATGTTTTCAAGTGATAGATTTGCGAAAGCTTTCTCGAAAATTCCCCAAAATAATGCTTTAAGCTTTGCAGAGGGAAAATAATTAATATTGAATTTTAAATATAATAAGCTGATATATATATATAACACAAACCTTAATCTTTTTTGGTATGAATACATAAATGTGTTCTTAACTTATAACTCTGAGATCCTTTTTACAGAATGCACTAAGCTTTTCTTTGATAAGTAAATGTCTATTTAAATGATCCCTTAGAGAGAAAAACTTCTTGCACTATTCACAAAACAAGATTCCTGGGTATGAATATATAAATGCCCATTTAAGGAACCACTTTGATGTTGAAAGCATTATTGCACACTTCACAAATATGAGATTTTTCCTTAGTATCAGCATATAAGAACGAATTTAAAATTACATTGCGAGAGAAAGCATTGCTGCACATTTAAGAAACATGAGGTTTTTCTTTGCTATGAGTAAGTAAATGCCTTTTTAAATTACCAACTTGATGGAAAGCCCTGTTGCATATTTCACATACATGAGGCTTTTCCTTAGTATGAATACGTAAATGCATATTTAAACCATCACTTCGAGAGAAAGCCTTATTGCATATTTCACAAACATAAAGCTTTTCCTTGGTATGAATACTTAAATGTGATTTTAAATGTCCAACTTGAGTGAAAGCTTTGTTGCATATTTCACAAACATGAGGCTTTTTTTTGGTATGAATACGTAAATGTGTATTTAAGGAACCACTTTGAGAGAAAGCCTTGTTGCATATTTTACAAACATGTGGTTTTTTGTTGGTATGAATACGTAAATGTGATTTTAAATGGCTGCTTTGAGAGAAAGCCTTGTAACATACTTCGCAAACATGAGGCTTTTCATTAGTATGAATGCGTAGATGTACATTTAAAGCACTTTTTTGAGCATAACATTTCTTGCATATTTCACAAACATGAGGCTTTTCTTTGGTATGAATACTTAAATGTGATTTTAAATGGCTACCCTGAGAAAATGCCTTGTTGCATACTTCACAAACATGAGGTTTTTCCTTCGTATGAATACGCAAATGCAAATTTAAATCACTACTTTGAGAAAAAGCCTTATTACATATTTCACAAACATGAAGCTTTTCCTTGGTATGAATACATAAATGTCTTTTTAAATTATTATTTCGAGTGAAAGACTTGTTGCATATTTCACAAACATGAGACTTTTCATTTGACTGAATAGTCAAATGATGCTTTAAAACATTATGAGGGACAGCCATCTGGCTTTTTTGTAAAAATGGATATCTTATATCAGATGAGAGCTCATAAATTCTTTGTTAATTTAATAGGAGAAAAGGTTGAGTTTCACTTTCTTTGTGGAAAACAGTTTATTAAAACAATTAAAGAGAAATTGCATCTTTAACGTAATTTTGAAATAAGAATTTGTATTGCCCTTGAAAAAATAATGCATGAAAGTAAACAGTATTGTCATACTTGTAAAATGAAATCCAGCTGAATAACAGAATTTTAAATGAAATAAGTAATCAACAAACTAACTTTTCTTCCGCTTGCTGAAAAGATTTTATAATATATCTAACAACAATGATTACCTAATTGTATGCAGGTCGAAATTTTTAAGTAAAAAGAGGTTCTTTTTAGCAATGTAAATGAAACCCAAAAGGTATGTCTTGATAGAAGCTCAATTTATTGGAGGATAATTTAAAAGGGACTCTGACTAACATATAATACATAAGACAACTAACTTGAAATACATGAAAATTATCACTTCATTTAATTTGTGATTGATTGGCTTGATGTATCAACCCATCAAAATAACAAAACTTTTGGTGTTGATCTACATAATTATAAACAAAAATTATCATTATGCAGTGGGAGATCTTGCATGAATATTTTTTCCCCAAATAGATTTCTGAAATTTTAGAAGTTTTTAAAATTTAAAAAATACTCTCCAAGATTCTATTCAACGAGATAATTTATAAGAAACCGCTTGGGAGGTTAGATCCATCTTTTTTAAGTAAAGTTTCATTTTTCTTTTCACTGACATCTTGTGTTTCTTCAATTTTTTCCCCCTTGTAGTATGTTTAATTTATGAATTCTGCAGGTTTCTAAATTCTTCTAATTCTGTAAAAATAAAAAGCAAGGTTTATTAATATACAAATTATCAAAAAACAAAAAATCACTTAGAGTATGAACTTAAATCAAATGACATCATAGACTCGAATTTTCATATATCCAAAAATAATTCTACTGAAATTCTTTACCATACTATACTATATCATTCAAACATTCATTAGCATTTTGAGTTTTTCAATATAAAAATTAACCTAAAATTTCTCACTAACAACTTTGTTTCATGGATCATTTATTTACCATGTCTCTTTCCAAAAAAGAAAAATTCATTCCGAAACTAGATTGACAACACTTGATTCTGAGAATGATTGCTACCTTCTAAATTTTTCATAAACTTTGTAATTTCTGTAGATGAATATTTAAAGGACGATTTCTGAAAACTAAAAGTTTACGATTTGAAACAGTGTAAGAGGATGAGCATAAGTCTAACTATTCCTAAAATAATTCATTATCATAGTAATAAATATAATATTCCAAGACTTAATGTGAGAGTTTCAAAAATTGACTATATGTTGCATAAATGCCTTTTTCAATATAAAACCTTTCAACCTTTGTAGGAAGTAATGAAAGACACTTTAGTCTCCTTTACAGATAATTATGTGTGATCTCCTAATAAATGATAACCTTCATCTAGGGCAGAAATCCATAGATGTTCCTTCTCTGTCTTCCAATAGCAATGTTACACAAGAATATCATGCTCCAATTAAAATATTTTTATATATTATTTAAATAAAGTTTTATTTTATAGCAACATTTTTCATTCCTTCAGAAACTTAAATCAATTGAAGACTATTTTATTTATTTCAATAGCCATGTTAAAATATCATAATTTCCTCTTTTACTAATTGTGCTAAAAGTATGACCAGTGTAAACATATGAGCTGTTTAAAATTTTTAAGGAAAATATAAACTATAAAATTATCATGCATCAAGAAGCACTTTGTACCCAAATATTTCCTGAAGAAATGGTTACAGCAAAGAACTTTTTTTTTTTATCAAAGTAACTAAAGGCTCCACATCAGTTAGTTATTTTTCACACTTTGTCATCATTAGTCAAGGTTCTCTCAAATAAAATGCATAGGGAGATATGGAATTACTTCTACAAACAATAAGGTTCCATAGAATTTGAGAGAAAACGTTCTGAATCTCTTCACATTGTGTTTAAAATTAAACTGTTCCTACAAAAAAGGTATAAAATATTTTGAATTGGAAAACATGAATAAAATATTAATTTCATAACTGACATTACTTCATATCTCAATACTTTCAATGCATTGCTATACATGGAAATGGAAATATTGCATACACATTATTTGCAGAAGTAGAATGCACTGGACATAACCTATAAATTCTTAAGAATCTCACTGTGGTGATCAGAAAATTGTTTAAAGGGGAAAGAACTATTTGAATGTTACTCTGAGCAATGCCATGTTCGAAGGGGCTGTTCCTTTTTTTATGGAAGAATCAATGCCCTGTAAAGGTTGCCCATCAAAAGAAAATGCATTATAATATTGATTTTAAAAATCTTATTTAAAATACCTTTGGTGCATTCACTAGAATAGCTAAATCAGAAGAAAGTTTAGCAGCTAATATTATAGATAAAAAAGATGATGATGAGCTTATCATTAGCTCTCCACAGCTTAAGATGTATTATAGTACCTGAGGGAGAAAATGGCAGTTTGAAATTTGAAAATTTAAATTCCAAAAAAGAATCTTCCATTTCCATTTTAGGGCATTATTAAAAAATTTCCATGAAAAACATCAGAAACTTTAATAAAACACCATATTTATGCAGTTCATCTTTTCTTTCTCAAATAGTTTTATTTTTTCTTACAGATATCTTGGTATTTATCTACCTGTCTGATTTTCTTCCATGTGTTTGTTCATTTCATGTATGATTTCTGAAGTCGTCTAAATTCTCCTAGTCCTCTGAAAATTTAAAATACATGAATATATCAATATAGAAATTATAAATAAGCGTATGGCACAATTAGAATATTTAATTAGATTCAATATTATTACAGGCTCCAATTTTCATCAATTTCAGAAAAATAATTACCTCTTTTTTTTTCTTTTTTTTTTTGTTGCCATACTATTAAAAAGCATTTTGAATTTTCCAATGCAAAAACTTACTTAAAGTTCATAAGAACAGTACTATGCACACATTGGCTTCATGATATTTTATATTACGTTTATAAACTCAAATAAATTTGTTGACTGGATTATTTCATTTGCAATGTCCCTTTCACCTTTATCTAGCAGCATTAGAAAAAGATACCCAACTGCTTCAAAAATAGTTCTATATTGTTTTGAAATTTAAAATAAAGCAAATTCATAGAAATAGGTAAAAGAAAGTGATACATTATAAAAATTGAGATTTTAAAGAGATGAATATTAAGTTAAATATATGTTAAAATATTTAGTTTTTAATTAAAGTGTTCTGTTAGGAATAATAAAATCAGAAGAATTGTGATTAATAAGTTTAATCTACTGATTTAAAATTTCTAAAATAATTTAAAAAGTATAAAGTATAAAAATGTTTAATTGATAAACATTAATTCTCTAGTTATTTAGTAATTATTAATTATTTAAAACTCATGAATAACAGCTCAGATGTTTTCATTATCACTCTCTCTCAAAAAGAATTCAAACAATATAAAAACTTCACTGCTGCCATTAGTAAGGTGAGCAGTTTTTTTTACAATGAAAAGGAGGACGAAAAATTTTAAAAAAAGTTACAACATAAATATATGAAACATTTTATTAATTCAAACAAAATTACACTAATTATGCTTTTAATTACTCATTTAATTATTTACTTAAATGAGTATTTTCTCATTGAATGAATTTTTATTTGTCAATATATCATTTTTTAATATATTGGAAATTTCAGAGCAAAAAATATACTTCATACTGAATTTTATGGTAATTGCAGCTAAAATATCAACATTCACACACACACAATCTTGATTTCTCCCCTTGGCCAAATATTATTACCAACTGAAAAAAAAAACTCTTTCTACTGCTGCATTAGTTCCAGGGCAGCACAACGTTAATTCAACAATATAACTAAATTTTCATAAGGATTGTGTTCATTCATGAAATGGTTATTTCCACCTATCTTTTTTCAATTTCAGCATTTTTCCAACTGTTTTAATTTATTATAATTTAAATACACATTGTCTTCAAATTTCTTTAAACAGACAATTGTCATAGATTTTAATTTCAGGCATTTCTTTCGATAAAAACTCAACACAGTTTTTTATATCTGCCCAACTTACTTGCGATGAAGTAAAAAAAAACCATTAAACACTGTTATTTCCTGTGATATTTGGTTCAGACATATTGGAAATGTTTGGTTCCTCTCTGAATACTGAGATTAAAAGATCAGTTTTAAAATATTGAAAAGGAAAACACATTTTGAGGAAGACAGAACATATGAAAGGAAGACTGTGATGCTTGGTCACCTTACCATTAGCAAATTTAAGTTTTTATAATACATCAAAATCAAAGATAATAATTAAGTAGAAAATGAACACCTGACACAAAGTGAATTGATACAATGGAAACAGTGATGTGATGAAATTCCAGTTTGGCTAGAAACTGGTTTTGAAATAACAGTTCTGCTACATTTCCACACCCAATTATATATTATTAGCTTTTTGAGTCTTTTCCACTGTTAAATATATACAATTCTGATCACTTGTGCTATTTTCTTCTTCTTGTTTGACCTTCTAAACATAGCAGAAAAAGTAATTTCCCCGACCACACTGTACACACCATCAAAGTGAGCAAAATCAATCAGTAATGGCATCCCAGGAAAAACACTGAATGCTTATTCTTGACTACAACAAGAAAACTCTCGAGAATCTATCAATCAAATCACTCAAAATGTTTCTCAATTCAGTAGCATTTCTAAAAGTTTTGTTTATTCAGTTGAAAAAAAAAGGACTACATGGGATTCTCATATGGTAAAAAAGGAAAAACAAGATGTGCTTCTTCTAAATGAACAATGATTATATGAAAATGAAATTATAGGAACAATATTAGACACAAATGTGGCAAAAAATATATATTAAGTATTCTTTTTTATGTAAATACAAGTTTCAGGAAAGATTACAACTTTTGATATTTATTAGTTTTTCAAATCTGTTTATCTAAGGAAAGTATGTGAGCAATATTTTCATGTGTTGTAAACAATTAACCATTTAGGTTGAGTCCTATTATTTATATTATAATAAAATAATTTGAAATAAAATTAAGAAAGAAAAATCCATAAGGATTGTTTGAAGTCTATCAGAATCTTTTGTTTAATTAGCAGGTGTAATAAATGGGCCAAAAGAATTAAAGATAAGTGCTTAAAACAAAAACAAATTTTTTGCCATGCACTTTTCTTCCTTCACCAAATTACCCTACACAATAATGAAAGAAAATATGAAAAATTAAAACCAAGATCACACAAAGAAAGAGTTGGCCAATCAAACTTGAAACTCAGAAAACAACTATGCAGCACAATGTATTTTAAATGTTCAATCAAAAACTGAGGGAAAAAACAATTTTAAGCATCAAGGACTATAGTATTCAAAACAAAAAATTCGGTAAAATCCATTATTTTTCATTGAATCATTAAATTTTTCACTGGTAGATAAAATTTTAAAGTGCTTTTTGTTTATTCATGCGAACATTTTCGACAATGACAAGAAAATATTGTAATGATAAAAAGTACTTACTCATACTTCTAACAAAATTTTTGTGTTCACCAATAGACTAAATTCATGTGACGTCACGATCACGTGAAAACTGTGTCACGTGATTACGCTGCCGGTTGTTTACTGTTATAGCTACGATTATTTTGTTATTTTAGTTTAACATTATAATTTTTAAAACGTCTTATTTTGCTTAAATGGTTGCTTCACAAGAAAAAGAAACGATTAATGTTTGGAAAAAAATCATTTTTTAATATCGAACAAAAAATCTGAGTGTTTTTTGAACGTGTTCTCTCGTACTTGTTATTGTCACTTCATATAATGTAAATAGAGTGTTTTTCACTGTAAGCATGTTTTGTAATTTCCATAAGCCATTAATTCAAGTGACATAAAATATATGAATTAAATGTGTACATAATTTGTGCTATGTGTTGCTGTAACTGAGTTAATAATTAATGAAAAAGCTTCTAAGTTGCATAAATTTTTTCTGTTCAAGATAGTGTTGAAATTTTTTGTAGATACACCCAAACATATGTTCTATAAAATTTAGTGTTGATTTCGGTCTGAGATCTCTGGTTATATGTTTAAAAAATGCTAAAATTAACATTTAACAAAAATTTGTGTTTTTTCAAAGTTTAACAAAAAAATAATTAAAAAAAAAAACAATGAAAGATTTTCAAATCCATACAAACTTAAGTTCACAACAATCTATTAAACATATGTCTCGTAAAATGACTAAAAAATTTTAAAATTTCAGCATTTTATAACTTTGAAAAAATTTAAATTCTTAAGTCATAGCTGGTTGAACTGTGAGTGACTTTTTGCTTTCAGAATCAACTTAATATACCTTATATTTTGCCTGTATATCAAAAAAAGTATATTTAAAAAAGGGTACTTTTTAGCTTTAAAAACAAAGTGACTTATGCCAATTAAAAAAATACCTCAATTATTTATGTCTGGTTGTATATTTTTTCTTGTTTTGAAAATTCTTATTTTTGAATGCTGTGACTGAAATACACTGGTGTGCAAAAATTAAGGACGCGACGATTTTTTCAATATAACTTTGTACAAAAGCATTTCAAATCAACACATTTAATACCGTAAGATCCCCAATACGTAAGGACATGAGTAATGTAAGCAACACTTACTAAAAGAGAAATCAGAGGGATAAAAAGAAGCTTTATTGAAAAAGGGGCATGGAGCGCAATGCGACTGAAGGCCGAAACATCCCTGTGATGGGTGTCCAGTAAGAAATATCCGGTCTTTAGTAGGGGATATGATCTCCCCTGACTGTTAGGCAGGTTTTACAGCATCTGCCCATGCTAAGAATGAGGGTGTCAATGAGTTGTTGAGGCATTGCTGCCCATTCGTCTTGCAGCGCCAATGGAAGCTCCGGAATCGTTACTGGTGGTAAGGTACGAGCTGCCAAGCGTCTGCCTAGAAAATCCCATACATGCTCGATGGGATTGAGATCGTGCCGGCCAATCCATACGTTCAATATCATCACTCTCTAAGAGCTGTTCGGCAGCTACTGTGCGATGACATGGTGCATTGTCGTCCATGAAAAGGAACTGCGGACCCATAGCGCCTCTAAAAAGACGCACATATGGAAGAAGAATCTCGTTACAATAACGGGTCCCGTTGACTGAACCTGCGTCGAAGATGTGAAGGTCTGTACGACTACCAAGCATGATGCCTCCCCAAACGAGAACACCGCCACACCTCCATACCTGTCCCTTTCAATGATGTTCGAGGGATGATTGCGGCTTCCCCGCTCTCTCCAGATGAGTATGCGATGAGAATCGCTACTCAGACTGAATCTGCTCTCATCTGTAAAGAGTACTCGTCCCCATTCATTGTCTCTCCAATTCCAGTATTCCCGGCACCACAGAGAACGCCTTCTCCGATGGGCAGGCGTTAGAGGTACACACCGTACAGGCGTCGTGCAAACAGACCACCACCGTGGAGTCTTCTGGCCACGGTAAAACGCGATATCGGTCGTCCAGTCGCCTGTGTCGTGTGTCTAGCGATTTCTCCCGCTGTCTGCCGCCTGTTTCTTCTGGCCTGTAAGGCAATATACCGGTCATCTGCGGGTGTGGTTCCTCGTGGACGACCACTACTGAACCCCCGGATAGCTGTTCCTGTAGTTTGAAATTGTCTCCAAAGTCGTGAAAGGATGCTGTGAGCAATTCCGAACTCTGCAGCCACACTTGTCACACTGCGACCTTCCTCCAACTTCCCAATGATTCGACCTCGGGTAAAAGCATCCAGATGTCGTCTAACAGATTGATTATTCGCCATTTCTCGCTGAGGCAGCAACTCCGTGTGATTTTAACTGCTATACGGTGTGCAATCTCTTTGCCAGAAATACTAATCTTACACCGACAACATGCTTTACTACTCAGACACTCCCCCATTACGTCTACCTGCATATCTGCGCATGTGCTACCGTACATCACCTCACTTAATCTCCTGATTGGTCTTTCTGTCCGCTCTGCCTCTTCGTTCAGCTGATATGCTAATTTTTCGACTTCGTCCTTAATTTTTGCACACCAGTGTATATTCAAATGGAATATCTAATGCAACAATCTTGTAATTCACTGTTTTTTTTAAATTCACATATTTTTAAATGTTATTCATCATTTCAATTGTACAGAAATATTTGTTTTGTTTACATGATACATTTTTAATTTAATTGTGTGAATGGAAATTTATGCGACTTTTCATATATATATATATATATATATATTGTATTTTTTCCATCTGTCTTGTAAGAATAAAATTCATTTTCAATGGATAAATATTTATTACTTATCAAAAACTTTCATAAAAACTCACTCTATTATGAGATGAACAAAGAAAACTTTTTAAATAAAGTAGATCAACATGTTATAAGAAAAAAAAGAAAAGAAAAAAAAGATATAAAGAAAAAAAAGTTATTGAATTTGTTATAAAAATTGTAATGTGTGAATTTTTAATATCGTTCATACTTGCATTAATTTGTGATCCAAGTGTCGCATACCCATGCAAATCTGTATTGTGTAACGTTATTTTTTTACAAAAATTTCAATTTTTTATTGCGATGCTTAATATAGCAAGCGCATTTAAGCTTTCTGTACACATGCATGATTTAAGGTAACTTTTTAATATGCTGAAAGAGCTCTCAGCACTTGCTATAGTAACTGCAACTTAGAAAAAATATTAAAATAGTTAATACATGTAGAAATAACTAAATTATTTAGCATGTATTGCAATATATCTTGTATGTTTTCGCAGGTTTTGAAATCAGAATTAATATTTGGCATACTTCTAAATCTATCTTCTATTTGTGAAATAAATGTATCAATATTACAGTCTTACAGAAGTTTCATCTAAATTCCTCTACCGAGTTTTTTTTATAACATGCTAAGTGATGCACACACAAAAAATTTTCAGGGGGGGGGGTCCATCGTCGAAAGACCCCCAACTCGTATCATACCTCAAGACAACAATTGATTCTTCTGATTTTGTCAACAAAAAACAGTAAAAAATAAATTATTGAATTAACAATATGCTTTAATAAATAAAATTAATTAATTACAAGTACTTAATTAAATTTTACTCTTTATACATAAAAAGTCATTGCTAAAAAAAATTTCCACTAAGTATATCAGACAGTCACAAATGGAGAATGTTATATTTTATTAGAATCATTTAAGATATCTTTATATGCAATACATTATAAAAATAAAATTCATTTTCATCAAAGAACTGACCGACAATGAAATAAATTATTAATTTGAATTTTAAATGTAAGTAGGCAAACTTGATGTAAATATAATATATTTTATAGAAAATTGTAACTTTCATCTGTAAATTCGGAAGTACTGGAAAAAATGAGAAAATTCATTCACAACATGTTTGATATACATAAATTCACACCCGTGTGAAGAACAGGCATATAAGTACAAAGGGAAAAAAATTTAAGAACTTTTTGTAGTATTGGTTGGTAAATCAAACCACAAAATTACAGGATCATTTCAAATATCCGACACTGGTATATAAGCCATACTATTATAAAATATGCAATTCATGAAAGCCTTTCATATAATGTTTTTATTCAATTAAACAATATGAGGTGTAATTTTGCATATATTATTCATAAAATTTTAAAAATTTACACAGTAATAATTGCACGTAAATATCAAGAAAACATTAAAAAAAAATTTTTCTGTTGTAACAGAAGTTTTAAAATCTTTTGCTTCACATAATATTTAAATGATATATTTGTATGAAAAACATATGATGAAAAGAACTGTAATTATAAAATTATTAATATAAAATATTTACATGCACACATTTTACAAAAACAAATTTTAAAAAAAGACAGTATTATAATACCTCAGAAATATCCTGCTCCTTCCTTTTTTTAATTAAGATTTCTCTTTTTAAAATAGTTTTTTTTTATCAATTTGCATGCATGCTGGTATTTGGTGTTTTTCCGTCTGATTTTAAATAATCTTTTACGGGATTTGAGCATCACACCAAGATCATGCGAACATTTCCCCAAAGGTATATGTAATGCTTTTTGGGGCTCTCTCATAGTACGTAGAGTCCCTTTGTTGAATTCACAAATTCCTTCCATTACGGCATGTGTAACTGTCTTTACACACAAATAGCTTCTTTGGACACTTTGACCAAATCATGTTGTACAAACTTTCATTAGCATTTTGGGTTCTGCAATTAACGCACCTTTTCAAAAGTTCATTTGAAGCAAGCCATTGATAAAGAGAAAGGATATGCGGCAAAGGATAAGATAACTGCTTAATTCTGATGTTAAGAACTAATTTGTTTTCTTCTGTGACAGATGTATTCACAGCGTCACTACACCAACGTTTGCTGTTCATTTGAGCAGAATGATTTCTGAAATATCCATAATTACGAGGGGTGATCAGAAAAAAGGGTACAAATAAAAAATATTTCCCCAGCAAAACAAGTGCATGCTGCACTTATAACCTAAAATTAAAAAAAAAAAAGATATTAAATATTAAAGAAATAAATTATAAAATAATATCGTAAACTTATATAAGTTTTCGGTATTACCATTTTTTTTTTCTACTGATTTACAAATGTTGAAAAATTTGTGCCAAGTTAATTTACGGCTTAGTTTAAATTCAATTATTTTATCAAAAGACCATGAGTTAAAATTTAAATAATTAAATTATATGCATGAGAATTTTAAAAAAGTGAAAATTAACAGTTTATTTTATTTAAAAACACATCATTAAGTATTTGATTTAAAAATACTATGCTAAGATTTCTCTGCATTGAATTCAAGTTTTAAATGAAAAATTTACATTTTTTTTTCAAAATGGTTTGCATTTCTTGCCTTTACTTTTAAGGTGTTGGAATAAAAAATTAGGATTTACTCATAAATAGCAACAACAATATAATGACTCAAGCTTAATAATGTAAAAAAAGAAAACATTTTACAATAATGTATAAGATCGTAAACTTATATAAGTTTTCGGTATTTACTTATTAGTCTACTGAGTAGCAAATGTTGAAAAATTTGTGCCAAGTTAATTTACGGCTTAATTTAAATTCAATTATTTTATCAAAAGACCATAAGTTAAAATTTAAATAATTAAATTATACGCATGAGAATTTTAAAAAAGTGAAAATTAACAGTATATTTTATATAAAAACACATCATTAAGTATTTGATTTAAAAATAATATGAATTATCAGAAAAATTAGTAAAAATTTGTGAGAATCTTTATGTAAACATAATATTACTCTGCATTGAATTCAAGTTTTAATTGAAAAATTTACATTTCTTTTTCAAATGGTTAGGCATTACTTGTTTTTACATTTAACGAGTTGGAATCAAATTAGAAGATTTACTCATAAATAGCAATATCAATATAATGACAAAAGCTTAATAATGTATATTAATTAGAATAGAAAACAATGTAATTGATATTCAATGCTACTCTAAAAAATAAGACTCAAATTATAAACTTATCATTGATAATGAACCTATTAAAAATATATATATATAAATTTGCCCATTTATATTTCTTTTACAGATGTTTAAAAAGCTGCTAAATTTGAATAGCTGCCATTACTTTTAATCTTTTAGAATCAACTTTTATAATTCAAAGATAAATAACAATGTAAATATTATTAAAAACCCATGTTAATATTATTAAAAGCTATTTAATATTATTAAAAACTATTTAATATTATTAAAAACCTATTTTGTACTTCAAAACAATGAGTTAAATTAAAGCAAACATAAGTAAATAGCCCAATGCAATCATAATACTTTCACAAAAGGTATCTAAATTATAAGAGGTAAGAAAATTTATAACTTGCCTCATAAGTAGTTCTGATCTGAACAGATGGCTTGTATTTTACTCTTTTCTTCATCTCTGCTTTGACAACGCCTGTGATAAAGAAATAATCATTCACTGAGCAATCAGGCTCAGTAAACGATATGATGCTTACAAACTTGGTTTCATGTAACTTCAATCTTTTCCTAACATTGGTAGTGACACTCTGATTTCCAGTAGCACTGGAAAATTTCTCGCTTATCGGAAAACTTCACATAAATTGAAATTTTTTAAAAGAAGGGATTTTGTTCCTATACTGTGAGCCATTCTTGCGCAAAAATATAAAATAAAGAACTACAAAATTAATTAAGAGCTAAAATAACTATCAGCTAATCTAAGTGTATCCCCCCAAGAGAGAGAGAGAGAGAGAACTATACATAAATATACTATCTAACACTAGTTGGAGCGGATGAACACCTAATTAGATAAATAAATAAGAAAGAAACAGAAATTTTACAAAAAAGTTGTTAAGAATTTTTCCTAACAAATATAAAAACTAGAACAATGCATAAAATATAATGATATCATATATTTTAATTAGATAAAATTACAGCACAAGAATGTCAACAACTTACTGCATAGGTTTAACACGGGAATAAAAAACACGTGCAAATGTTGGCAAAGTTGTCACGTGATTCCCCGCTTGGCGTCAGTCTGGTCTGAATTTCGTCCATTAAGTCTAAATACAGCGCGGAGGATTGATGATAGTTGTAATTACATGAACTTATGGCCTATAAATAAAAATATGAACTAGTTTGATATCACGGGACAAGGCACCAAACGCTGCTTGGTGCGATAAAGAATCACGCCAAGCAGCGTATGCTGTTGTAATGAAATCCAAGATGGCGGCCTATTAGTAAGACTCGTCAGGAAAATAATTTTAAAGAACTGTTTTGAAATGCATTAAAATCTATTTCAAAGGAAGATTATAGGAAGAGACTGAAACTAACCGAGATCAACAAACAATGAAAATCAATATAATAAAAAAAATCATATTTACTAATGGTAATATTATGCAGTATACAATAATTTTATAATATAATTTAATAGTAATTATTTCCATAATGTTCAAAAATTTTATATAGTAATAATTATGATATATTCATATAGTATTAATCAATAATTATTTTATATAATAATCATATAATATAATTTAATATATTTTAAACTTCTACATCTTTTCTTACTTTTTTCCCAAGTGGTTATTTAAAATCTCCTTTCAATAACCGCACGCAGATATTTAAGAGGTAATGAGTAACGGATTTAAAAATAATATTCTCTTTAATCTTTGATGTTAAAGAAATCTCTCCCTTTTCTCCCCTCGTTCCGTCGAGATGCAGCAGCCGGTTGAAAGATGGGCGTGATTGTCAGAGATGTGACGTCATTAACTAAATCAACTGGATGAGTGGTTTCCCACTAACCCCTCCGCCATCCTTGTTGCGCTTCACTCATTGTGGACTGCTTTATATTCTTATGTAACACTTCAGCAAATTATTCTTATTTTTTTCTACTTATTAATATTAGTGGATGATAGAGATTTCTCTAAGGTTCCACGTAAATGAAAACCGTTACCATTTTATAATTTAATAGTTTTTATAAAAAAGGATAATCATCGTATTGTAGTATAATAAGAATCGTACATATATAAGAATACTCATTTAACATTATAAATAAATAACAAAATAATAATTATAAATAAACAAAATAATAATAAATAAATAAATTACATAATACTTCGCAATTTATAACACAATAATTATAAATAACACATGTAATAATATTTTTTTTAAAAATAATTATTACAAATAACGAATATTATATGATTACTAGCTGACCCGGCAAAAACGTTGCTTTGTCATATAAAATATCTCTAGAGAATATTTTGGTAGTCAAATAAAAATTAACTAACTCATTGTAAGTGTGTGAGGATGTGGTATATGCCTGAAAGAGGAATGGAGTGTTGTGAACGATGACGGCCTATAAAAATAACAAAACACCAAAAATTCATTTTTTGAATTATTTGTACTTTTATTATTTTAACTAATAAATTTCAAATTACATCTCTATCACACATTGTGACAATTAAAAATAACTTTATCAGTCCCTTGGTGCAATGGAGTGTACGAATGGAGTGTGAGTTCATCTTTAGCCAACACAAACAAACTAGATGGTTTACCCACGCAAGAACATGCCGCGTATAATGGACGAAATTCACACCAGACTGACGCCAAGCGGGGAATCACGTGACAACTTTCCAACATTTGCACGTGTTTTTTATTCCCGTGTTAAACCTGTACAGTAAGTTCTTGACATTCTTGTGCTGTAATTTTATTTAATTAAAATATATGATATCATTATATTTTATGCATTATTCTAGTTTTTATATTTGTTAGGAAAAATTCTTAACAACTTTTTTGTAAAATTTCTGTTTCTTTCTTATTTATTTATCTAATTAGATATTCGTCCGCTCCAACTAGTGTTAGATAGTATATTTATGTATAGTTCTCTCTTCTCTCTCTTGGGGGGATACACTTAGATTAGCTGATAGTTATTTTAGTTCTTAATTAATTTTGTAGTTCTTTATTTTATATTTTTGCGCAAGAATGGCTCACAGTATAGGAACAAAATCCCTTCTTTTAAAAAATTTCAATTTATGTGAAGTTTTCCGATATAGCGAGAAATTTTCCAGTGCTACTGGAAATCAGAGTGTCACTACCAATGTTAGGAAAAGATTGAAGTTATATGAAACCAAGTTTGTAAGCACCATATCGTTTACTGAGCCTGATTGCTCAGTGTGAATGATTATTTCTTTATCACAGGCGTTGTCAAAGCAGAGATGAAGAAAAGAATAAAATACAAGCCATCTGTTCAGATCAGAAACTACTTATGAGGCAAGTTATAAATTTTCTTACCTCTTATAATTTAGATACCTTTTGTGTGAAAGTATTATAATTGCATTGGGCTATTTACTTATGTTTGCTTTAATTTAACTCATTGTTTTGAAGTACAAAATAGGTTTTAAAAATATTAAATAGTTTTTAATAATATTAACATAGGTTTTTAATAATATTTACATTGTTATTTATCATTGAATTATAAGTTGATTCTAAAAGATTAAAAGTAATGGCAGCTATTCAAATTTAGCAGCTTTTTAAACATCTGTAAAAGAAATGTAAATGGGCAAATTTATATATGTATATTTAATAGGTTCATTATCAATGATAAGTTTATAATTTGAGTCTTATTTTTTAGAGTAGCATTGAATATCAATTACATTGTTTTCTATTGTAATTAATATACATTATTAAGCTTTTGTCATTATATTTATATTGCTTTTTATGAGTAAATCTTCTAATTTGATTCCAACACGTTAAATGTAAAGGCAAGTAATGCCTAACCATTTTGAAAAAAAAAAATTTAATTTTTCAATTAAAACTTCAATTTAATACATAGTAATATTATGTATGAAGATAATCTCACTAAACCTTTTTTTTCGTGTGTAGAACATGTTACCCAAGATCTGCACGAAGATTGAAAAAATTGCTTAAAAATTACGGATTTAAAAACATTGTGTTTTTAGTCTAATACCCTTTTTGTCAGAATTAATTCAGCTAAACCAGGGATGGCGAACCAGCGTTTAATGAGTTGAACCGGCTGAGAAACCTGTCCAGTGATAACTAAAAAGTAAAAAATAAACTAAAAGTAAAAAAACTTTTTTAAGAACAAGCTTTTATTTAAACGCGCTAAAAAGAATAAAATAAAATTTTCCTTTAAAACATTTTTTACTATCAACTTATAACGTCATTACACAATTTATATGATATAAAAGCTTGTCGCGAGATTTAAGTACTCGTATTTACTTAGTTTGAATTTTTACAAATTAAAATCAATCAGGTCAAGTTATTTATTTTACTTGTTTATCTACACAGGTAAATCTCGCGACAAGCTTCTGTATCATATAAATTGTGTAATGACGTTATAAGTTGATAGTAAAAAAAGTTTTAAAGGAAAAGTTTATTTTATTCTTTTTAGCGCGTTTAAATAAAAGCTTGTTCTTAAAAAAGTTTTTTTTTTACTTTTAGTTTATTTATTAGTAAAATGAACAAAAAATAATTCAGTAATGCATTCGCAAACGATATCCGAAGACAAAGTAAAGCGATTTTATTGCAATAAAAACGTCAGTTTCTTAAGCGAAAACAGTGAGCGGAAGCAGAGTAATGCTTTGTAGACACAATAAATACGTCAGCTTTCTAAATGAAAACAGTGTCTGTATACAAAATAAAGCTATGTCCAGTATCCTGAGCAAGGACATTTTCCTAAGCTAGGGTAAAGCTGTGCGTCAGTGCCCGTAATGAATGGTGGTGTCCAAGGACAGGGCAAAGTTATACGGATACAATATAAACGTTAGCTTCCCAAGCGAGGGCAGTTTCCAAGACAGGGCAATGCTATGAGACCCAACGGCAGAGTAATGCTACGCTTCAACATCCTAAATGCGGATGGTATTTAAAGACAGGGTAAAGCTATGAGTCAGCATCCTAAATGAGGACGGTTTTCAAAGAAAATAAAGCTTTGAGTCAACATCCTAAATGTTGGTCTCCAAAGACGAGGTAAAGGTGAATGGATACAATAAAGGCTCGAGCTTCCTAAGCGACGACGGTTTCCTAAGACAAAAGGTGTAGCTAAATTAATATAATAAAAACGTCAGAGATTCTCTCTCTCTCTCCCTCTCTCTACTGTTTTTACTCAGAAAGACTTTAATTATATAATCGATTCGCTATCCTACAGTATTAGTGAGTTTGAACTTGTTTTTAGTTATTTTTAGACAGATTTAAAAGAAGAAAAAAATGTTTTTGATGTAACTCAGTAGTTGTATATTTTATTATTTCATCAAATATTTTTATATAAAAATAATCGAGCTATCGAAGGCTGTATATGCTGTTAACTTTATCTAATTAAATAGGAGCAAAATATTTAATTCCACACAATCAGAAGTCATTTCAATTCTTCAAGCTTTTAAGGTTCCACGGCATACTCGAAATAGTAATATACTAAAATCTAGTCTTCGCTCTTTTGGTCAATTTCATTTTTTAAGGTATTGAAATTCTTTTTTCGTACCTTAGTTAAGATGTTACTGATTTCACCCAATGGGAAATGTGATAAATCTAGTAAAGACTCAACAACTTTTTCTCAAAAAAGTAATAAATTGCGTGGTGAATTCCAACTCTGTCAGGCAGAATTCTTTTTTTAATGGTAGTAAATAGCTAATTACTACAGTTTTATTTTTAATAAATGATTTCGTAATTTTTTTCACTTCCCATAATGAAGTCGCTTTTTAAGTATTTAATTCTTCTTTCATCCTCAATTAATTAATTGATTGGTTTTTAATTTTTTACTGCTTTCACTTATTTTAATTTCTTTTTCTACAATCATTTCGAAATTCTTCACATTTAATATAACTTTTTCACTTTTCTGTGCCGTTTCACTTCGAAAATAAAGGGAATTTCTTCTTAATCCACTCTTTAAATCGTCTTAAATGGTTGTAACTCTAAAGTTCTCAGTTGTTTTAGTAATATTTTTTTATTCTCCATATTTCGCGAGGTGGAAGGCGGCTATCTTGAATTATATCTACATTCCGTCTGTAGCCTCTTTGGCGGGATTTTAATCACGTCTAAGACTGTAGCAGAATACGAATAAACTAGCGTAGATTTAGAATTAAATATTGCACTTGAAAAAAAACGTGTACACTTGAAATAATCAAAAGATCTAATAACTACTATATTTAGATGACCATAACACAGTAGTTGTGTTCAAAATCAAAAGTGTTTTACTTATGTAGACGCCAACCCATAAATACAAATAAGTACGAATACATATATTGTCTTGCAGTTCCGTAACGTTTCTTATTCCGCTAAGTTCCATAGTCTTTCAGGTACTTACGTAATAAACCATATTTTTGTAATACTTCCCTGCGTTCGCTTTCGAAAAAAATAAGTTCCCGAATTTCATCATTTTTGACAACAGAATAAGAGAATAATAATACCAAAGAATTAACCAATTAAAATAATATTATCTTCGATCAAGATTATTGTGCTTGAACATGTGCGAAAAAAGTACAAACTGTGAAAAAAGAGTAATTTTCGAGCAACGCTAGCAAAATTAGTGCGCTTGAATAAGCGTAGGAATAAGATTCCTTTATTGATGGCAGATCGAGCCAATGGGCGACGTTATTCGATTCGAGAGGTGATACGTAAAGTATTATACGTATAATACTTTATACGTATTGTACTATCCACACATATATATGATATGTGTATCAACCATCACTATAGATATTTATCAATTTATTAATACATTTGTTGATTCTTTTCATCAAAATTACAATTATTTTTCAGGAAAATATTTTTAAAAAGTATTTTTTTAAAAAAATTAAATTTTGGCGACACGTTAGTTTTTTTCAGTACAGTACTGTGCGAATTAATTGGGACAAATAAAATTTTTTTTACAAAAGTTGTTTAATTAGTACAGGTCAACTTACATGCATGGTATAGCAATCTAATACCAAAAATGTCCTTCTCTAGCTTGAATGAGATCCTGTACACCGTTTGGCATGGATTCCACTAAATTAAAACATAAATTTTTCATCTCGTCTCATCACGACTTTTACAACATTCTCAATCGTTGTTTTCTTTGTTGGGCGTCCATTTTACTCTCACACGTCTCTTTACAATGGTTTACAAATTTTCAATGAGATTTACATGAGAATTACCAGGCCATTCAAAAACCGTTATTTTGTGTTTTTGAAAAAAATTCGTTATGCTAGCTTAGAAGTATGGCATGGTGCAAGATTTTGTAGAAAGATACCAACACCACCAGCGAACGTTTGCATCATTTTACTTTCTATTATAGAAATGTAGTGTTTAGAGTTCATCATCCCCCTTCAGTTGCTACTACGCTGCCAGGTCCTCCAGAAATAAAATAACCCCAAAACATCTGTTTCTGAGGGTACTTAACTATTTGAATAAGATATTTAACGCATTTCGTAGTTAATTCCTTGTAAATTCTATTTCTATTAGAAGATTTTACAAAGTTTATTGAAGAAAGCAATTTTTCACACGAATATGTGTACCCAAACATCGTAAAGGAGCACACATTAACTAGTTTTTTTATTGACATAAAATTATTTGGTAAAAAATCCATACGTATAATATAATATTTTCAACTTTTACTGTGGGATCAATACTATTCTGCAAGATTTTCGCACAAAATTTTTCTCCTTCTACTTCAAAAATCAAATCTTCAAATTTTGTTTTCCACACTACGCTGCTTCAAAGTTCAACTAATTCCATTTCTAAATTAACGATACCTAACCACATAAATTCGGTTAACTCCATTGTTTCAAATTCTATTTTGTATGGATATAAAATAAAGTGAAATGTATTTTCCCAAACTGTTAAATTTAATGAATCTCTCTTCAAAATCTTGTTTTATTTCCAGAATAATCATCACATGTTTTTTAATTGCATTTTCTTAAATGTCAACGAAGTTTTCAAAAATTATTGTGTTTTGAAAATGTTTTTGTAATTGAGGAAAATATTTCATGATTTTCATTTCGAAATCCTTAGTAAAGGTGTCAAGTTTCGTCATAAATATTTTCAAACATTGTTAAAACAATTAGTCCATGCTTTTTTATTCAGTTCATTGAAATTCTGAGTGGTTTCATAAAAATATTCAATCAGTTGATTAATGTATATTGGATAATTCGTCGATACTATTGTCTTTTTCGATTAAAAAGATCTTAATTTCTTCTAATAACGTTACAAAGCGTTGGAAGACTTGACCGAAAATAAGCTATAGCACGTTATTGTATGTCAAAATACCTGAATATTGGCATTCAAGTTCCTCTTAGAATTGTACAAATTTCCTTTTATAAAGAGCACTTGCGCTTATAAAGTTGATTATATTTATAACACAACTGACAGTACAACGGAAAATGCTTTTAAACCATGCTTGTAAGGCTTGTTTTTAATTTTTTAACCACCGACATAGTACAGGGCTACAATTAAAAATATTTATATTTAGAATACAATACTTTGAGAAGAAATTTTGTATTAACACATATCTAATACACATATATACATACTACACATTACTTTTAAATGCGTTCAAAATGTAAGTTCAACACTGGAACTGACTGGGGCAAGCGCCATAAATTGCGAGCCAAAAATTGCTATTATAGAGAATAAGAGACATGCGTATGGCCTCCATTGGCATCTCACAAGGTGAAACAGTAAAGGGGTGAAAGAGACTTCCTTGTGCTATGGAAGTGTCTTTCTAAAAACATAATCTTACAAAAGGGCATTTTACCTGAAGAAAGTACTTTGAATATGATTATTTGCTTTGGTTTGTTGATATTTTTCAACAAACCAATTGTCAGTAAAATTATACACTTTATTTGATATTTTGTAAACACTTTTGCTTTATTTCAAATACTACATAATTTCATATACATTTCTTATCATTTGCGTAGCTTTGGAACTATAGTGATCAAACTGAAGGTTATAGACAGCATTTAAATTGATTTTGTGTCAATGCAGGGCTTGAAAAAATACAAATAGAATATAAATAATCCATATACAAGTTAGAAAATCTAAATAAACTCGTGTAAGCAAACAAGTGGTTGCCTAGCAATCGTGTGTCACTTAAAAAGATTGCGTGAGTCAGAGGCTGACCAACGGGTCATAGGTTCGTCATCACTGCTCTAGGTTATACTCAAAAAACACCTATAGAGGTGGCGCTGTTACATGCCTTTCGTAGAAGTTAAAAACGATTTCGAGGAAAGTGCTTCCATCTACCCGCTTAAATGAACATCACAAAGATGATGCACAGAAAGTAAAGATGAGTGAAATTACAGCTATTTATAAGTAAGGAAGGGTTCTGATTCCTGAAAACAAGAGCTATTCTGAAATTTTATGGTGATTTTCGTGTTTAGTGCGCCAAAATATTTCATAATAAACCATTTTTGAGCCCTAAACATTTTTGGTGCTGCCTAGTGTTATTCAAAGAGAGTCCTGAGGGGGGGGGGGGTCAGCTTCTCAGGGAACTCATCTTCGTTAAATGTGTACGGGTGTCACAATTCCGAGGTACCTTAGTGATCTTTTCCTTTTCCCAAGAATTTACTGTGTTTGGTAAACATGTGTGTCACGCTCCCGGGATACCCTACTAATCGTTCTCTATTTTTGACCCTCATTCTTGTCACCAACTTTCGTCTTTCTTTCTTTTCCCTTCGAGATTACAGCTATATATATATATATATTAATTATACATGATTATACTTCTCTTAATTCCTTTTTTGTGATTGTATTATAATATGAATTGTTAATAAGAGGGTCCGGCACATAAATTTTTGAATAATTATCGATTTTCACTTTTTTGTATTTTTTAAAGTTCAAATATTTCTGCTTAAAATGATATATAACACGAGGAAATACGATAATTAGAAGTATTTTTATTTATTTTTTTAAACAAAGCTACTCCTTGCGCGCATTGAGTGAACTCTGCTAGGATCACCTGGGCTTTTTCTTGTATAAGTTTCTGATGAGCTCAAATGCATATGATGTTCAAGTGGAAAATTTAGAGTGTATTGAGCATATTTAAAAGTGTATGGGTACACGTCTTTTGGATCTGAAATGCCAAAACAGGGGGGCGGGGAAGTGATGGAAAAAGCCTATGTGGTCGTAACTGACCACCGATATTTTACCTACACAGTATGAAAACTGCTCTTTCGGTTTATTTTCATCTTCTGTCTTCAAATGACAACCCTCAACATGGACTGTGTCCTGAGGGTATAAATTTATGGTGCTAGTTTCAAAAGGTAGAAGCTGAATGTAATGAAAGGCACTATGATCATAAACACATACACAAGTGCTATATACCATAATGAATTAAATGAAGCCAATTTTTAGAGATCTAGGAGATCCTGTGTTATTAAGAAAATATTTACATGGAAAAACTCAGAGTCCAAATGAGTCAGTTGATAACACCATGTGGTCAGGAATTCCAAAATTTACATTTGTGGAATTAAAAACTAGAAAATTAGGGGTAAATATGGTTACTAAGCATTTCATTACGCGAGCCTGGAACAAAATTAATGATCTTAAAACATTGTAATACTGAACCAAGTTATAACTGTGCGTCATGCTTCAAAAAAATTAGGTACATGTAGGATTCGTGTAGCTCAACTAAAGCATCTTGAAATTTAAAAAAAAGGCAAAATTGTTAAACATAATAGGAAAACAAGATATCAATCATTGGCATGGCCAAGTAATTTTAGCGCATTTTTCACACGTTGTATTTTACAATAATGCAACTAATGAACTTTTTACTAACAGGAAGTAGTACTGTACCACTCCTCTAAATGTACTACTATTGAGCTGAAAAGAAATAATGACACAAATCTGTATCAGCACTAAAAAAAAGCAAAAAAAAAAATTTTTTTTACTGAAGCTACAAAAAATTTGAGAAAATTTTGTTATAAACTAGCGAAATTCAGGAAAATTTGTAGGAAAATTCGGGAAAACTATGGGAAAATTTAAATATGTGATTCGGCTCATCTAGGGCACAAATGCGACCAAATGCCGAAAACCCGAGGTCAATTCGGTGCTTATTGACTGAGAAAAAGGTACGACAAAATATGGAACGAAGGCCAAATTTGCGTCCTAATAGCGCTTTTGTTCCACTACGTGAAAAACGCACTAAAAAGAGTTAGAAGAGTCTTTTGTAGGAGCAGAGGGTAAAGAAAATGCTTCATATGCTTCTAGAAAGTACTAAAAAAAGTAAATGCTCAAGTATTACTAATTTTTACTTGAAAGCTTGTTTTCTCAAAATGTAATATTTTAAACTTCATGTACATTTTTCTCAAAAATTACTTATTATGTAATTTTATAATTTTCGGTGAGCATACTTTTAACATGTTTACATATTTTAATGGAGGGAATATTAGACATGTCTAGCAAACTATTTTAGATAAGACTTTTAAAAACTAAATTTTAGAGGGAAAAAAATTGGACATTTTAAAAAAAAAATCTAATTACTTTAATTTTTAACCAAAAGATAAAACCCTTCGTTATACTTTTATTGATAGTATACATAACCTACTGTAAAAGTTTTATCCATTAGAAGTAAGTAGTTTCTGAGAAAAAGGTACATAAACTTATGCAATTTAACATGGGCTCCTGTGGACGTACCAGACCCCTTAGCACAGTTTAGCTTTCATTTTGTAGTGCATTAATTTTGTTTCATTTATTTATTTTACTTTCGATATTAGTATTGTATTTTACTAACATTGTTGGTTTTCCAACCCGCATGTTTGCAGTGTGCGGCGTCCCTTAAGGTGGAAAATGGTGGCCAGGGGATACCTTTTGCGTTTCCTTTGGCCCACGCTTTGCTGTAGACGGGAGGAAGGAGTGAGCCGGCTCCTGTCAATCGACTGGTGATAAGTCTCTTCGGATACATTGCTGTAGGGCACACCTCCTAGGGGGCGTGATAACTCTACGTGGGGGGCGCAAGCATATTAAAAAGTCGTAAACAAAAAATTATTTAAAAAAATTCTTACCATACTTAAAGTAAACAACCAAAATGCATTCTGACATAGTAAAAAAATAAAATACACGTTTACACTGGTATAATAAACCTGTAAATGTATCAGTTCTGCACAAAGTGTGTTTCATAATCAATTTAACAATACCAGAAGAACATGTTTAATAATTACCAGTGACCCTATGGGCTTGTCATATATAAAATTAGATACAAAAACTAACACTTATCTTGATAATTTGTACGGTTTATAATGAATCCTGATAAAAAAGTTACGCATTCGCTCCCCAAGGCTACTCAATGGGGGAGGGGGAGAAAATAAATAAGCTAATTCTCTGAAATAAGTAAATCCTTCACAAATGCTGTCAAGGTCCTTTTATTGCATTCCAAAGCCTTCGGAATAATTTATGGATAGCAGTGTACAGAAAAGATCGTGCTTTAGAAAGACGTATATATACGTCCGGGGCAATTAACACTTTTGGTGAGCGAGAGGTTAAAGTCGTATTGTAGCATCAAAACATGAATTCAATACATTGTTATTCTAAAGGGAGGGGGCGTGGGGAAAATTATGATTGAATATTGAGTCGCAAATATTGAAAGTTTGAGAAGTACTGCTGTAGGGCTAGTGCTGCAGATAAGAGGTGATGATGAATGCCCAGAGGAACCGAGCTCACCCGAAGAGGGTTTAGAGCTACAACCGATCCCTCGGGAAACAACCACCCTCACATCCAGATTTTATTGCAAAAAATAATCAAAGTTTACATTTTAAACAATTCCAATTTTTTTACAAATACAAAAGAAATAGTAAAAATATACAAAACAAATGCACCATAAAGACAAAAAAAAAAAAAAAAAGACAAAAAAAGACAGAAAACAGGAAGCATAAATAATTACATTAAAAAAATAGTTTCTTTGGAATCAAATTTCCAGTTGATGACACACCACTTCCTGTTGATATTTTCCCGCCATTTGGTTCTTCAGTTTTCAGAAAAAGGAAATGATTCATCAAAAGGAGGATTACTTTTTTTTTTTCCTTCCAGATCTCCTCCCCCATTTTTTTTTTTTTAAGAAACATAAAAGAAGATAGCAGCAGTTAAAAATAAATAAATAAAGAGAGAAAGGGGGGGGGGAGATAGATTATTGGATTTTATTGGAGATATCATTTTTTGCTACAAAAATTAATAAAATAAAATAAAAATAAAAATAAAAAACAGGAAATTAACCTGAAAGTATACTAATATTGTAAACTAAGAGTTAAACCAGGAAGCTGCAAAAAATTGTGAAATATAAATAGGGTTTAGAGATAAAAAGAGAAAAAAAAGAGGGTGAGAAAAAAAAAGACAGGAAACGTTTGTGGAAGAGGAGGGGGGAAAAAACCGCTTGTGTGTGACCACAAAAGAGTACCGACCAAACCCCCTAAGGAATCTGATCCCGGACTGTAGAGGCAATTTTAATACATGATTTTAGTTTAGAGTGAATGGAGGGATTTTTGACGATAGATTGGAGCCAGGCTTTTTTAGCATTTTGAGATGGAGAGACCAAATGGAAATCTTTAGTCAGAGGACAGGCGAAAACATAATGGTCAGCGTCCCCCACAGAACCGCAAAGACAATTGGGAGTAGCTTTTAATTTGAAACGATGCAAATAAGAAACAAATGGGCCATGGTTTGTTAAGAATTGGGTGACGTAACTGGAATGGGGATTAATATCTAAACTGGGTTTGGGAAAGAAGGATTTGACTCTTAAGCCAGTATCAGAGTTTGACCACCAACTCTCCCAGTCCTCAATTAATTTGTTTTGAAGGATTTTGATGACATAAGAGCGAGGGGCGGGGACACTTACCTCAACACCATTAGTAGTAGCGACTTTAGCAAAATGATCTGCAATATCATTAAAAAAATTATTATTATGAGCCTTAACCCAGAAAATATTATAAAAGTTGCGGTACAAAGAGAGTTTATTCTTAATTAAATTAAGATAAGCAGATTTATTGTTAGGACTTTTAAGGAAAAGAATGGAAGATAAACTATCAGTGTAAATATTAATTTTAACATTTTTAGCAACCGCCCATAGGACGGAAAAGCCAATTGCAGACAGTTCCGCCTGGAAAACAGTATTGTAGGGTTTTAATTTAAAAGAATAGGTCCCAAAAAGGGACCCCCGATAAAAAATGCACACCGCAAACCCGGTCTCAGTTCCAATTTTAGATCCGTCGGTGTACACCTCCCACTCATTAGGCCCCTGTATTTGATTAAAAAGAATAATTCTATTATGAGCTTTCACAGAGTGGAGAGAAATAAAATTTTCAATGGAATGACAAGAGGTGTTAAGAGGCAGATAAGAGGTGTCAGGATTACCTGTTGGATCCTCACCCTGATGCTGTAGTGTTATATCCTGTGTGTAGTCCAGGTAAGTACAGTGCCTGGTTTTCGCCAGTTGACCAGCACACTGTCTCCCTTGTTGGACTCCGTTGCGGGTGAAGGCACATCTGGATGAAGTTCTAATCGTGCCTATGGATCCAAGTCAGCTGTGCCCGGGTAAAGATCTTGTTTTACCCACATCACCATTGATTAAATCGCTAGGAATATACGTTTTTTCATACTGTTATTTCCTAATAATGAAATGCCGCGAAAATCCGCTTTTGCAACCTTCAAACCTTTTCAAGGAATTGGTAAACCGAAATCAGCACACACACGAAAAAAAAAAAGAGATCTGGTGATTTATTTGTAGAATAAATCTGCTGTTAAATCCAAATTCTACTTATCAGCTAAAACTTTTCTTGATTGCTCATTTCTTATTAGTCCGCATAAACCTCTCAATTCCAGAAGCGGTGTCATTTCCGAAACTCACGTATTGTGCACTTCTGAAGCTGAAAACCTCGAGGAGCTTTCGGACTAAGGTGTTATTCAGGTCAAAAGAATCGTAATTAAAAAAGATGCAGCTGTAATTCCGACGAAACATATAATTTTTACATTTAATAGCCCTAAACTTCCGACTACAATAAAAGCAGGTAACTTAAACCGTAAGATCCGCGTCCCTAGAAAACGAATCATCTGCGTTGTTTCAAGTGCCAGAGGTTCGGACACTCTCCAACTTCCTACCGTGTTCAATGACCGTGCTCTAGATGCGCACCCACTGGGCATTCTTCCACAGATTGTAGTCTAGAGCCAAATTGCGTTAATTTTTCGCAACCTCATCTATCAGACTCAAAATTATGCCCTAAGTGGAAAGTAGAAAAACGAATCCAGGAAATTAAAACTAATAAAAATATCTCCTATTTATAGAATACATACTACCACAGTTATCCCAAACATATGATCAAGAAATAAAAATATAGTTTAAAAAAAAAACACGCTTTTATAGTGAATCGAACTAAAAAGTAAAAAAAAAAAAAATTCTTAATATGAGAATAAAATGATTGACGAGAAAATTAATGTCATTTGGGGTAAAAGCGTGGGAGTACTCTATATTAATTGTTATAATTTCTTACTAATTCTATTCCGAAATGCTGAGTCAGTGTAAAAGTGTAGTATAAAGCACCCCACGCTTTTACCTCAATGGCATTAATTTTCTCGTCAATCATTTTATTCTTATATTAAGAATTATTTGTTTACTTTTTAGTTCTATTCACTATAAAAGAGTGTTTTTTAGTTTTTTAAAAAAAATATATAATCTATTATTCATTTCTACAATAAAAGCGTGGTTTTTTATACTATCATCTATTCATTGTTGAATTTATCCTTGAGTTTAATATTTGGGGCCGGAATAACGTGGCTGCTGGGATTAGTCTTGCTCGACAATGGATATTATTTAACGGGTCTGAATGATATTTATTCTCTCCATTTACGGGGCCTCGGATAAGTCCCGTATCATTATGTTTCTAAGATTCCGTCTCTACAGATACAGATCAATCTAATAAAAGTGCGTTAAGAAGAAATATTAAATGTCAGTCGTATTAACACCTTTTAAACGTATTGCTATAATGTTAATTCGTATCATCACTTCTAAACGTATTGCATTATAAAAATATAATATTTAGCGTATAAAACATAAATTATTTTTTTCACATTCACGAATCGTTTTTTTTATTTCCATTTTCAGAAAAACTAGATAATTGTTTATATAATGGTAAGAACTTGCGGAGGCACCCACCCTCTCCTTTTCATATAAATAACACTTTTTTTGTTTTATATAACCACGAGTGCATTCGTTTTTAGGGTTGCACCTTAATCTTTTGGTCGCTAAATCGGGAATTAGTCACCAAATCTGGAAGTCGTTATTCCTGAAGACTGATCAGGACAATGGAACAAAATTTTGAAATTATTGTATTGTTATTGGTCCTTTACAAGTGTGCAAAATTTCAAATTAATCTGACCTTTTAAAGTGGGTAAAAATCGAGTTCAAAGATTCCGTTCCATACAAGTGAAGTTTATAAAAGCATGTTAAAATGATGCCCCCCAAACCGAGGAAATGTGCTAGAATACGATGCTGAGGTTTTAAAGGAAATACCGTTGTCACGTAATCAATATTCTCACCTTTTAATACCCACTCGTGTTCGAAACGGCAAAAAGTATAATTTTCATAACTTTTGAAGCAACGTGTATTTTAACCAGTTTTTGGCAATTTTTATGTGTCTTATTTCGCCTTTCATTTGAGCTGTTTTAACCTAGTGTGACTTGGAGGGGGATACCCCACAGAAATTAAACATTTTTATCTTATGAATTTCATTTTTATATTTTATAATATGATATTTTACCTTATGCTAATGTAAGATACATTTTAAGTTACTTTAGAATGTTTTTTATTTTTAACAAATGTTTGACACTGTATAGCCAGAATTGGCTCTTGCGCCAATAAGCCCTACAATCACTCACCCACCCTGGAGGGTCAGGACCAGTAGCGCACACACAAGTTTTTCAAGGGTCCATGGTCAAAAGTCCCCCAACTCGTATCATACCTCAAGACAACACGAATTGATTCTTCTGATTTTGTTAACAAAAAACAATCAAAAATAAATTATTGAATTAATATAATTAGCATTATTTAATAAAAATAAATTGTTAATTACAAGTAAATTAAATTTTACGTTACATAAATAAAGGATTACCATCAATCAAAAAAAAACCTCAAGGGCTTTGGGGGGTGTCCAGACCCCTAGAACATCCCCCTTATGTGCGCCACTGGTCAGGACCATTACAAATTAAAAAGCTTTTAAGATCAAATTAACATGAATCACCACACATATTTATCGATAATATTAATGTACATTTTCAGGAGAATGTATTCGTACTTATATATCAGATTAAATTTGTACACATGCAAGTGATATTTTAAAATGTGAAAATATCTTATTTTCTGTTATATAATCAGGTGATTTGAATTTTTATGCATGAAAGACTTATTTATTCACATTTTAAACTAATTAGTCAACATTCAATCTCCTTTTTAATTTTAGAATTAAATCTACTATAAAATTTTTAACTATTATAAACTAAACTGTATATAAATAACGGCTCATGCTTAAAATTTTATCATCTATCTTTAGTAAAATACTATAAATAAAGTGTGATTCCTGGCGGTTGTATAGATACATATACTTTTTTGTACATTTTTAATGAGTTTCTCTGTAGTAAATGATCAATTATTGTTGTTCGTTTAATAAAATAAGTATAGTTGATCTATAAAAAAAATTCAGTCCAATTTTGCTTAATGGAAAAAATTATAAATACATGGAAGAGAGAGAGAGTAAGAGATCTTTTCTGCCTTTTTTGTAGTTGAATAATCAAGCAACCTGATCATTGTCTAATTCTATTGTGAAAGGTGTACAGAAGGATGGGGTTCAAACCTTACCCATAGACCACCTTACCATACTTTTGGCTACATTTTTTTCTTCTTCAAATATAACCCTTCCAATAAAAATAGTCTATGCACACTACTGCCCATTACCAAATAATAAAAGAAAGAATTAAACTCTACTTTTCTGTCTCATAAATGAACATTCTCAATCAATAATTATCGTAGTGTCGAATTTAGATCAGGGAATTCCTGACAGACATTGTAGGTGAAATTTTGACCTACTTATAGAATGTGTAATATATTTATTTACACATAGCGGTAAGATTGTCTTAAGTTATAAGAAAATAAAAGTATATATATTTATATATTCCTTCTATTTGTAAATTGGAATGAGGGTGCTATTATTTTTTAATACCCAAGAAGGATTAAGAAAACCCCCAAAAAGTTTAAAACTTCCGAACAAAATTCTGTATAATTTTATTAGTAATTATCATTAATCTAATTCATTTGACACATAAGTCATATTACTAATAATTGATTAAAAGGCTATATTTATACATTTAGAAGCAACACAAAGGTTTTTAATTTTGAACCATGGGTTGATGACAAGGATGACAATTTAAATTATAATCAACAATTATTTATAAAGTTCTTCAATTCTTTCTGCCCTCCTTTCAGATAAAGTTATTGGCACAATTAAGAATATACAATTAAGGCCATTCTTAATTGGCACAATTAAGAATGGCTATATTTTCAATCACAGGATTTTGGGATAACATTATCTTAGATTAGGACTAAACTATTTATGAAAAATATTTGCACATTAGCATGGTTTAAATTACATAATAAAACTAAAAATATAATTAAAAAATTAGTTTAATGTTATTATTTATTGAAACAAATCAAAACAAAGCTTAATTCATTATAAAAAAAGAAAAAAATACATATTGAATTCACTAAAAATAGTACAATTTGAATTCATTAAAAATTGACCCATATGAATTAAAATTCGATATATGTTTGAGATATTCCAAAATCTTATTGTAAATTTAAAACAGAATAAAAAACCCCTATTTTTTTAAATTTTCATTGAAACACTAGTTTTTATGTTTATTATATTTATAATTGATAACTACATGGTAAGACATTCTAAGGAAGTAGATTTTTCAAAATTAAAATTATGAAGTCTGAACTGAACCTCTTTTTCGTCAAGCTTAGATATACCTGTACACAGCACATACAAATGATAGAATGGATTTACATAAATTTTAATCTAAAAAATTTTTCTTCTGAAACAACTCTTATAGAAAAAATATATACTTTCCTTTTTTTTAAAATGTTATTAACATATAATACTAGAAATTAATCACAATAAGACTAAAATTAACTCTAATAAAAATACTCAAAAAAAACCCAACAGAATTCAACTTTTAAATAATAATAATAAATACATTGTATATTTCACAGTTCAATAAAATTTTGTTTTTTAGCTTCCTCAAAAAATACATTTTTGAAATATTTTTAACATCATTTAAATATTAACCCCTTGTAGTTTTAATTGTTTGAATAAATTGTAAAGTTTGAAATGATTACTTATTTATAAATTATGTGCCTGAAATAATTATTTAAAAAAATCATATCAACAAAATAGATAATTTTATTTATTATTATTTAATACAGTATTCAACACAGTAAAAATAAGTTTACACAAGTAGCACTCGTGATTGATTTACAAAGTCAAAATAAGTTTACACGAGTCAGACTCGTGATTAATGCTTAAGGGGTTAATAAATGCAATTTAATTCGAAAATATATTTATAATAACAAAATAATATTACTAAATTTATCTCTCTGTATATTAAAAAAAGAAGAAAACATTGAATAACTCACCTATAAATGAGTTAATTCACAAATTTTAAGTATTCAGAAAGAATTTTGAAGAAATGCCATTTCGATGCTTCACACAGCAATAACAGCTTATAAGAATTTATTTATAATAACAAAATAAAATTATTCTCAATTTACTCTTAATATATAAAGAGAGAGAATTTTTTTTAAAAAAACACATCTTTTATATTGATTTAAATTGTTAATTCAGAAAAATTATTCCTGATTGATGCAGAAAAGAAAAAGAAAAATTTATTATAAGCATATCGAACAAATGAGTCACTTTTTTTAATACTGGGGAATAGCAATGAATGTTGCGCAACGTCTTGTTTCAGAAGTGGAAGTTCTCTATATAAATTTTAATGAGAACAAACATTTCAAAGCATAATTTAGACAAAAATTAAATCCTGAAATTAGTTATTTTAATCTCTGGATTTGAAGAAACACTGGGATCCTGGGGCTGCAAACCCTAACTTAAATAGAATTTCCTTAAATAAATTTCCAGATGTAAATACATAAGGTCCATATTCAAAGTTACCAGTACCAATATTAATTGTGCATTATTCAAACTGTATCATGCCAGAGGTATTACAGTATTTGTATATTAATTTATATCTTAAGAAATACATCATAATTCAAAATTAAAAACATAATTAAATGTTGCTATTTCGTATGATCTACTTGTAAGCGATTGATTTGGACTAACTTCAGCAGGCCAATTTATTCAAAAATCAGTCTGTTGAAGGTAGAGATCACAAAAATTTATTTGAATCTCAAGTAACTTCACTCAAGAGTAAAATATAATTCATTGGGAGGATGATCAGAATGCTCAGCTGTTTCGAGCTTTAACCTCTCATCGTTAGGATTCTGAGTGACTGTAACGTTATGACTCTTGCCCTTTATTAATTAATAATACTAAAAATGTATAATAAACTTTTAATAAAAAGAAACAAGACTTTACAAATAATAGATTGCATTAAGTGCTTGAGAAAAATAACTTCAAAATCAGTGCAAGCACCGAAAAGGAGAGCAGATTCAGAAGAGTAAAATAAAACACCTCCTGTAGCTAGATATCTTCCAAAAATTTTAATTGCCTCTGTCCCTTTCAAGTTAGCTGAAACCGAACATCCTGTGGGTGGGAGAAATGTATGTTTTCTGACCCCACTCGTGATAGGGAGAAAGTTACCCAGAAGGAAAAAAGAGAAAACATATCAAATTTCACAGTTTAACATACACACCCGTCTCGGACCCTTCAAGGTTCAACACTTAAGAAAACTGACATTAAGCATATACAGTACGAAATAAGTAAATAAGATACATTAAATGTAATACCAGATTCACAATATATACTTTGAAAAAAAATTCAAAATATAATTCAGACAAAAATTAAATCCCGGGATTTGAAAAGAACACCAGGATCCTGGGGTTGCAAACCTTACCACACAGCCAGAAAGACCGGGAATTGGAGCATTTACTTTCAGCTTTTTAAAACCCAGCAAATCAGCAGAGCAATAATAGCCTTTGTTGCTCCATATCCCACAAAAAACTGTAACTGTAAAATTAGATGTTACGCAACAGCACATTCTCCCATTGTCAAGTAGTAGACCTCAGAGCCACAAGTCAGAGATGTCAAGGCATAGGCTTGGGCCTTGCCCTATGTGGGAGCCTCATTTCATTCTCAATCCTGTAATACTGCATCTTAGAAATTAAAATCCATCATGATTAAGTTATGATGTCTCAAGAGTAAGTACTCATGTTTATTTTAAACTTCAGTTATTTCATTTAATTATAAAACTTATGCTATAACTTTAATTTTATTTAATTTCGTTTAAAAACAGAAGCATTGGTTAATCATAATCCTTACAATTTTATTATTATTTATACAACTGATTTTTTACCATGTTTATTGTTATGTACTCTATTTTAAATGAATTGTGTTTAATCATATTCCAATAGTGTATTATTTAAATCTGTAAAAAGAACACATTTCCCTTTCATCAACATGCGATACTGTGTGTGAATATATTTAAATATTCGTTTTAATTGCAAACTTGGAGAAAAAATGTCTTAATTCTTTAAGAAAGAGATCATATGTTAAGAAAAACGCAACTAATTAGTAATTACTGCAGTAGAAATTTTAAATATACAACTAAAATCTAGTCTCACTGAAAGTATTTTGTTTGAGAAATTCAAGCAGACAGTTTTTTGACAAATTACACACAAGATTCTCTGCTTCTTTTGTAAATTTTACTATCAGTCAATAAGTCTTCTCTCTATAGTATGGAAATATACATACGTATTTATTTCTTGAGTGCATAATTCAGTTTTCAAACTTTACTGAAAGGACGAAATGATCAGGAATATAGAATCTCTTAAGCAATTCAAGTTCGCATGTTCTATTATTTGGTATAGTTTTAAATTGTATAAATCCAGTAAGCAGGCTATTGCAGACAAAAGAATATGATCAACTACCTACCATGGAGCTCTTAAAAAATTGTAATTTTTTTAAGGATCTGTTATTCAATGTGGTTTTTGATGAGATGCACTATGCTGACTGAACAGATTGATATCCTTGCCAACTTTGAGATGATGCAGCCACATCACATATTTCGATGACAAAATATTAATTTCGATTATAATGCTCAAAGTATGACCTGGTGGTAGATCTTAAATTAAAATTCAAGACAGTTTTATTTTACAATGAATTAAACAATTGATGGATTGTAGATTTAATTAGAGTACCCACAGCAATTGTTTCAAATTTTTGTACAATAAATATGCTTTAAAAGATATCCCTAAAAATTTATTAATTAAAAACTTCAAAAATTTATCAATAATATTAATTGATGAAAAATTTAGAGGGTGTAAACATGCTTGTTCTGACGCGAGAGTGATATTAACATCACACAAGCTGCACAGGGACTTTTGATGGACGGAACTCGTACCATGGTCAAGTAACGAGGATGACGTCTAAGCTAGTACCACTCTCCTATCTTCCACACCACACTAATGAGAGGATGTTTCAGCCTCAACATATTTAACATGCATCAGCCCCCTCTAGATCATAGGTCTTCAGCAGTACTAGGCGGGCTGGATCTAGCAGATGTGATAGAATCAGTTTCAGTTTTATTAGGCAAAAACGAAATCCCAACTGAAGTTCTCAAAATTTATTTTAACTTTAGAATTAGCAACAAATCTTGCTACTGTGATAAGACTTTTGCTTTTGTTGCCAATGTGTTGCAATAACTGAGAAAGCCACTCAAAATTAAAATTAAAAAATTTCTTATCATCCACAAGTTTTCAAGATAGATTAAATAGTTTTGCTGCATTGACAAAGAAACATGAATGAGTACAACAAATTTCTTCAAAAAAATTGTTCAGAATATTTTCAGAATTAAAAGACAGGGGGAAAAACACTTGTCAATTCTTCATTTATTTTTTACATTTGAAAAGTACTAGAGCATTTTTTGATTTTATTTGGCCTTGAGTATTAATTTGCAATGTTATAACTCCCATTACTAATAAGTTTCCTTTGGTATTCTTATGAAAATTTCCTTTTGGGTCCCCAATGTTAAGTGTTATTTTCATTTCAATGCCCTGTTTAATAATTTAGTACATGAGGAGCAGATTAAGACGTTGGTTGTGTGATCCACTTGATGCTATACGTAATATAAGTACGTAATGCTGAATCAAATATACTAAAGTTCTTGCTTATTGCCAGCATTTGATCAAATCTAGGTGGATATTAGTAGCTTGTTTTTGCATTATGTAAAACTGAGTAAAATATACAAGGTTTTATGAGTTTAATTATAAAATTGTTATGAGTTATTATCTCAAGAAATATTGTTCGAAAGATAGTTTTTAATGCTAAGCAGATATTTTTAATGTAGTTTTAATTTCATAATATAATATATATTTGAATTCTATTACAGAGCACTTACATTTCTAACAATCTAACATTCTAATTCTAGCATTTCTCACAATCAATCTTATCATACATACAATGTGATGCTATACAGAAAATGTTGGGATATCAATTTTGCATTTAAAGAGCCACTCTGAGAAAAAGCCTTAGTGCCTATTTGACAAACATGAAATTTTTAATTGGTATGAGTACGTAAATGTAATTTTAAATGGTTACTTTGAGGAAAAACCTTATTACATATTTTACAAATGTGAGGCCTCTGATGGGTATGAATATGCAAATGTCTCATTAAATCACTATTTCGACTGAAAGCCTTGTTGCATATTTCACAAATATGAGTCTTTTCATTGGTATGAATACATAAATGTCTTTTTAAATGACCACTTCGAGAGAAAGCCTTGTTGCATATTTCACATACATGAGGCTTTTCATTGGTATGAACAAGTAAATGTTTCTTTAAGTCACTACTTTGAGAGAAAGCCTTGTTGCATATTTCACAAACATGAGGCTTTTCCTTGGTATGAATACGTAGATGTACATTTAGGGCACTATTATGAGCGAAACCCTTATTGCATATTTCACAAACATAAAGCTTTTCTTTCGTATGAGTACGTAAATGTACCTTTAAATTACTGTTTTCAGAGAAAGCCTTGTTGCATATTTCACATACATGCGGTTTTTCCTTTGTATGAATACGTAAATGCGAATCTAATGTGCCACGGCGAGAGAAAGTCTTATTGCATATTTCACAAACATAAGGCTTTTCTCCTGTATGAGTACGTAAATGCACATTTAAGGAACCACTTTGAGTGAAAACCTTGTTGCATATTTCACAAACATGAGATCTTTTTTTGGTATGAATACTTAAATGTGATTTAAAATGGCTACTGTGAGAGAAAGCCTTTTTGCATATTTCACAAACATGAGGAAATTTTAAACAGAAAACTTTACTTAAACACTCCATAAATCTTCTTTTTCTCCAATAAGTTTTATTTTTGTTCTCACAGGCACCTCAGATTTTTTCTATGCCACTGATCTCTTTTCTTGAGTCAGTTTAATTTATGAATTATGCAGGTGTCTAAATTCTTTTATTCCTGTAAAAATAAAAAGTGAGGATTATTAATACTACAATTATGAAAAAACATAGAGAATAATTAGAATAAATAACTAAGTGAAATAACATTGTAGGCTCCAATTTTCATAGATATCTCAAAATATTTCTTTCTGACATTCTTTGCCATACGGTATTATATCACTCAATTGTTAATTAGCATTTTGAGTTTTTCAAAGTAAATATTTACTTAAAATTTCATACAAATAACTTCATTTAAAAGATTATTTAATTACCATGTCTCTTTCAAAGAAAAAAAAAAGCAACAACTCTCATTTCCTAAATTAGATTGCCTCCACTTGGATTTGAGAATAATTGTTAGTTATCTTTTTTTCCTGATGCAATAACAAAAAATTTGTAATTCCCTGTAAATGAATGTTTAAAGAAGGATTTTAGAAAGCTTGAAGCTCATGATTTGAAACAGTGTAAAAGGATGAAAACAAGTCTAACTAATTCTAAAAAAATTAATTTACAATCATTGCAATCACTACAATAATCCAAGAAATAATTCACGTTTAAAAAATTGACTAAATGTCTTACAAACGCCTTTTTTTAGAATTAAAAATTTCAAATTTTGAAAGAAGTACTAAACAGAATTGTAGTCTCCTTTATAGGAAATGTCATCTCCTAATAGATAACCTCCCTCTAGTGAGGGACGTACGTAGACTTTTGACAGAAAAGTGCAAAATTGTCAATGAAACAAGAAAATTGAGGTGTTAAAGAATCATTTCTATGCATAAGAGTCTTAACTGTACCCTCTCTCTTCTCTGGTATCAATGTCACTCAGGAATGTCATGCTCCAATTAATATTTTTATAATATTTAAATAAAGTTTTAGGTACAGTAACATTTTTCATTCCTTCAAACACTGTCAAAAATATTTTTTTCTTTCTGCGGCTCAAAGTAAGAACAGCCATGTTAAAATATCATAATTTCCTCTTTTACTGATGGTGTTAAAAGTATGACCAGAGAAATATAAGAGATGTTTCAACTTCAAGGAAAATATACACTATAATATTATCATACTCCCCTCTGTGATATATCAAAAGGCATTTTACAAACAAATATATCTAAAAGAAATGGTTATAGTTATGAACTTCTTTATCAAAGTAACTATCAGCACCAAGGCCATTAGTTACTTCTTACACTCTGTCAACACTAGCTAAGGTTCTCTCAAATAAAATAGAGAGTAATATGTGGAATTACTTCTAAATAACGTTGCATGGCATTTGAGAGAAAATGTTCTGAATCTTTTTACACCATGTTTCAAACTAAATTGTTCCTACGAAAAAGGCATAAAATATTTGAAACCGGAAGGAGACACAAACAAAAACAAAAAATATTTTATAATTGAAATTACTTCACATCTTAATACTTTGAATATATTGTAATACAAAAACAGAAATATTGTGTACAATTATTTGAAGAAGTAGAGTGCTTTGAAAATAAGCTACAAATTTTGCTGATCAGAAAACTGTTTAGAGGGGAAAGAACTACTAGATCATCATTCTGAGCAATACCGTTTTGAAAGGGACTGTTCCTTTTGGTGGAAGGACCAATGAGCAGCCCTGAAAAGTTATCTTTTGAGAGAAAAATGCTTTAAAAAGATTAATTTAAAAAAACCTTATCTACAAAACCTTTGGTGCATTTACTAGAGAAGATAAAGCAGAAGAAAAAAGCAGCAAATATGATTTCTGCAGATGACTAAATTCTCTTATTACTCTGAACATAAAAACAGCAATGAATATCAATATAAAAATTATGTGAACAAACATTTGGCACAATTAAAATATTTAATTAGATCAAATAACATCACAGGCTACAATTTTCATAAATTAAAAAAAAATTACTTCTTTTGACTCTTTTTACCATACTTTACCATATCATTAAAAACCATTTTGAATTTTCCAATGCAAATATTTAAAGTTCATAAGAACAATATTATGTGCACACTAGCTTCATAATATTTTAAATTACATTTATAGACTCCCATAATTTTGTTGATTGGATTATTTCATTTGATATGTCCCTTTCACCTTAGTAGCATTAGAAAAGGTACTCAACTGCTATAAAAATAGTTCTATATTGTTTTCAAATGTAAGACAAAGCACATCTGTTAAAATTGGTAAAAAATTTAATAAGTTATAATAATTGAGATTTTAAAGAGATATACATTGTTAAATACATGTTAAGAGCATTCAGTTTTTAATTAAAGTGTTCTGTTTGGAACATTGAAATCGGAAGAATTGTGATTAGTCAGTTATACTGATTTAACATTTGTAAAATCATTCAAAAAGTATTTTAAAGTGGAGAAAAATCTCTTAATAAACATAAATTCTCTAGTTATTTAGTAATTATTAATTATTTAAAGCTCCATGAATAATAAAAATCAAAACCATTTTTATTCTCACTCTCTAACACAAAAATTAGAACAATATAAAAACTCTACTGTTGCCATTAGCACATTTAAGTTTTCACAATACATTGAAAACAAAGATAACAATTAGGTAGAAAATTAACACCAGAGGAAAAGTAAATTGATACAATGGAAACAGAGATGGGATGAAAGTCCAGTTTGGCTAGAAACAATTTTTGAAATAACATTTTTGCTACACCTTAACATACAATTATAAGCCATTAGCTCTTTGAGTCTTTTCTACTGTTAAATATATACAATTCTGATCTCTTAGTTATTTTCTTCTTTTTATTTAATATTCTAAACATGGCAGAAAAAATAATTTCATCAACCACACTGCACACACTTAAAGTGAGGAAAATCAATCAGTGAATCCCAAGGAAACATTGAATGCTTATTCTCAACTACAACAAGGAAACTCTCGAGTATCTATCAATCAAATTACTTAAAATGTTTCTTGATTTAGTAATATTTCTAAAAGTTTTGTTTACTCATTTGAAAAAATAAAACAGGACAGAACATGGAATTTTCAAATGGAAAAACAAGCTGTGCTTCTTCAAAATGAACAATGAAATTATATGAACAATATATATATCAAGTATTTTTTCCAGTAACTACAAGTTTTATGAAAGATTACAAATTTTGATGTTCATAAATTTTTTAAAAGAACCACAAAATCCTATTTTATGCTTCATTTCATCTAAGGACACTATATAAACAATATTTACATGTATTGTAAACAATTATTTATGTTATAATAAAATAATTTAAAATAAAATTAACGAAGAAAAAAATGAAAAAGAGAATAAGTGCATCAGATTTTTTTGTTTGATTAACAGGTGTAATAAATGAGTCAAAAGAATTAAAGATAAGTACTTAAAATGAAACAAACAAATTTTTTGAGTGCACTCTTTTTACATCACTAAATCTGGCAAATTTTATAGGCTATAATCACCCTTTTGTCTCAGTGTAACTTGTAATTTCTATGGCAACAGCTGTGATTCACAGTAGCCTTCCCTGTACAACTAAATTAGGGTGAAACAGAGTATAGATTGATTTTGAGAAATGCTGCCATATTTGTGAATTTTTTGTATGTTGTAATAAAAAATCAGTAATTCTTTGTAAATGAATGTTTAAAGGAGAATTTTAATGACAGAAATCCTGTAATTTGAAACAGAGTAAAAGTATAAAGACAGGTCTTCACAAAAACTACATGAAGAAAAAACTCCAATTTTCTTAGAAAGTACCATATTAGAAAAACAGATCTTGAGGGAATTTTCTACAATATACCCTTATGGACTGAGTAGTTCATCTTTATTGTAATACATTCAACAAAACTACAAATTACATTTTAATAAGTATGGTAATTTTGTAATTAAAAGAAAGTAAAAAGAAGTTAAAAAACAAAAGATATTGCTTCTTTTATAATTGAACTACATTACAACTTCAAAGAAAAATGTAATACTAATTAAATCAAATAGCTCTTAGAATCGACATAAACAAAAAGAGATATATTCTAGTATATCCTTAGTAAACCTTATAATAACTTAAAAGAATTTCAAGCTTTACATATAATTAAAGATGTTAATAATTTCGTAATTTGCAAATTCAACCAAAAGAAAAGGAAAATATAAAATATTCAAGCGAATACTGTACTATTCTTTTAATGAAAAAATTTGGTACTTCGGTATAATTGCAACCTATTGGCAACATTATGTGAAATCAAGCACATATGGCTAATTCAACGCATACGAAAATGGGGTTGCAAACTTGGCGAGTTAGCTAAGCGATTGTTGCAATAACCAAAAATTTCTTTAATCAGTTGACACTTTTTAGATCTTAAAAGAGAACTGTGAAAAAAAATGTAACACCAGAAAAGGCAAAGTTTTCTTTGTTGCATATTACCCAACATTTTACGGTGCTTACGTATAAGCGTCAACGCAGCATAATTTTCACCAAGCGAATCGCGCCATAATAAAATAATAGGTTCTCATGTATTTTATTTGAATAAAAACGATTTTCATTGTGCAATTTTTGCTGCGGTGACGCTAAAACATAAGTACAAATTTTTCACTAATATACAACTACAGTGATTCTTAGAAAGTTTCTTTTCATAAAAAGGATGCAAATGTAAAACAAGCACAAAAAAAGAAACTCCTTTGGAGACAGAAATCTCTCACGTCAGAGATTAAAAGCAACAGCAACAAAAAGACCTAACATCATCTTTTACATGAAAATGTGCTTTATATAGATTTCTCCATTTCCAAAAAGATTTAGAGTAAAGAAATGAAATAGCACACTTTTGAAATGAGCACTAGAGTTGGAGTGGAACCCGACCGGAAAATGGGAGAAATCTGGGTAACCAGAATCGTGCAAAATCGCTCAAAAACGGCGTCAAAAAGTTTTTAGATAGAAATGTCGTATTATTCAATTACATTCAATGAAAAAGTTTGGAAGGAACAATTTTAACCATCAAGGACTACCTTATTCAAAACAAAAAATCCAATCGAATAGAACATTAAAAGGAAATTTTCACTGGTTGAATATAATTTTTAGGTGTTTTTGGTTTTGTCAAGAAAATACTTTTGACAATGACACACAAAATATGTGTCAATGAAAGGTACTTACTCATACTTAGAAACAAATTTTTCTGTGTTTACCAATTACTTGTACTTATAACGTTAAAGAGCGAGTAGTTTTTGAGTTGCTCTTTCCTAGCGCATTTCTCTTCAGCACGCTCAGAGGAAAGAGGTTGCTTCTCATTGGTAGATGTGTAATGATACGTTTTGGCGTTTTAGACTGATTAGGCAGTATGGACTAGTTCTACCGTAAAGTTTACTTTGGGAGCGCTACAGTCATTAGTACCCTTTTCTTTTTCCGGTTAATGCAAAATCTGCGTTGCTTTGAGCTAAAAAATTAATAAGGTATTTTATAAAAGATACTGAAATAAATACTATAAAATCCTGAATCTGAAATCTACAGATCATCTTCTATCCATATAGTGCAAAAAAGTATCAAAAACTTGCATTGAAAGTTTGAAAAACTCAGTTGAATTTCGATGTTTTCCCATACACCGGAAAAGAGTAAGGGTTGCACTCAATGTTGTTGTTTTCAAAGTAGAACTTGTCCACATAGGGGACAAGTTCTACCATAAAGCTTACTGTGGAATTGCTAAATCACTAGAAACCCTCCTCTTATTCCGGTTTCAGTAAAATAACATTGTTTAGCAAACACAAAACTAATATTAAATTATATTAAACAGAAAATGTTGAACTTATTAGGAGTGGCAACATTCTAACTGCAACTGTTGTCCGTCATTTTCAGACATATTGAAGTAAGTTGTTAAGGTAAGTCGGTACCCCCTATCCCGCTAATGTTAAATTGAGCATTTTTATGTGCCTTTTTCTCATAAAATATTAAATGTACAGACTTAAATTTTTTTCTGTATATTAATTAGACTTTTTTATTTAAACTGAAGTGAGCTTTTTCAAATATATTGTTTACTTTTTTCAAAAACTTTCATCGTAATGTATCACGATGAATTTTTTGAAAAATGTCATTTTTTTTCACGATAACTGACTTTTACAAAAATATTATCGGTATATTAATAAAAGTTCATTTCATTATATATATTAACATATCAGTAATATTCAGTGAAGATTGCAAGTGCTTCCGTTGAATAGGTTCTGAGAAAATGGTACTCGCATTTTTAAAAACACCGTTTTGAGATAATTGCATTTTTATTATAAAATGTCACTTCATCAAAAAAATTATGAATTACAATCTGTATTTGCACTATTTTTTTAAATATTAGCTTATTCTCAATAACTTCTAAGACTTTTTACTTATTTCTTTTACTTAGATTTCTCAGAAAATACATGTATAGCATTTTTCACTTTTAATCTATCGAGATATTTTATTGCATTTTCATCATTTTTCTCAAATTATGCATCAATTTTTGAAGAATTTTTAGTTCTGATACATTACTGTCCATCCAAGTTGACTATAAGTATCATAAATACCATGTAAAAATGTGTCAATACATGAAAATATGGCTTTGGTAATACATCATTATACGACATTTCGAAAAATTTCATTACTGTTTTATAAATTCACATAAAAAACACAATTTCTTAAAGTATCAGAATTAAAAGAATTCTTAAAATATTGCATAAATGGTATCCAAAACAACAAGAAAACTGATTTTATGTTTTTAAACATGAAATTTGTGTATTTTTTGTATGTAACAAGTTTTGCGCAACGAAAAAGGGCATTGCATTTTGGGATATATTTATGTACCTTTTACTAAAAATCTATTGAAAACAAAGCTTACAAATTTATGTGTGCATTAAATTAACATTTATCTTTATACAGAAGTGAAATTTTTTTTAAAAATTGATCAGCCTGTTTAAAAATGCAATTTTTGCACAGTAGAATAATGAATTTTATAAAAATTTTCCTTTTCTATGTTACGACATCTGCTTTTTAGCTAAATGTCTGAGGAATATCTCAAAAATTTCACTTCAGTATACACAATATATATGAAATATAAAATAAAAAATTCCAGTTCATGCATACAATAAATTTATAGAAAAAGACACAAATTAAGAAATATAATACATGAATAAATGACATTTCGAAAAGTTTCACTAGTGCTTTGTATATTCACATGTAAACAAAATTTCTTAAAGTATCAGAATTAAAAAGTTTATTTAAATATTACATAAATGATATCCAAAAGAAGAAAACTGTTTTTATGTTTTTAAACATGAACTTTATGTAATTTTATGTGCATAACAAGCTTTACAGATAACGACAAAAATCATCCCATATCATCACATATATATGTGTACTTTTTCTCAGAAACTTAAATATTAAGACTTCTGATTTAGTCTGAATATTAATTAGACTTTAATATTTATGCTGAAGTGAGATATTTCAAATATAATGTTAAGTTTTTTCAAAACCATGCAACATAAAAATATTACTATGAATTTCTTGAAAATTTTCATTTTTTTTCCCACGATAAATGCTTTATGTTAAATTATTTTGGGAAAATTTATAAAGGCACACTTCAGTGTACATGGTTATGTTCAGTGTACATATGAGTTATGTTTTACTGAAATTTTATGAGCATCCTTGCATTATTTTCTGATAAAAAAGAACATAAATTTTTATAAACAAACTTTTTGAAAAATGCATTTTTAACATGAATTGTCACTTTATCACAAAAATTATGACTTCCAACATGTATTTGCCACATTTTATTCAACATTAGCATCAAGTCAATATATTTTAAGTAAAAAAAGCATCAAAAATGTTTTCAAATTGTCAGAAAATACATACATAACATTTTTCAGTTTTTGTTTAACGAGATATTTTGTAAAATTTACATCTATTATCACAAAATCGCTATAAATTTTAGAAGAATTTGTAGCATTTATGTATTACAAATATCAAAGTAGAGCAAATATCATCATAAATATAATGGGAAAAAATTTATCTATATGGTTTTGGTGTGCATTTGAAAAAACATGATTTTACGTCATTTCGAAAGTTTTCATATGTGTTCTGTGTGTTCACATGCAAACATAAGTTTCTAAGACTTTTAAATTTCAAAAGTTTCTCTAAACTGTACACATGATTTCTTAAACAGCAAAAATAAAACTGTTTTTATGTTTTTAAACATGATATTTAGGTATTTTTATGTATTTAACCAGCTTCTTGCAAGGACAAATGGTATTACACATCTGAATTTTTGTATGTACAATTCATTCAGAAACTTTTGAATATTTAAGTTTAAAAACTTGTCTGTACAGTTAAGTAACATTTATATATATACTGAAGTGATATTTTTTTTAAAAAAAATTAGTTTTTTTTAAAAACAGACATTTATTAATAAATTTATTCAAATTTGTTTTTTGACACATGTGCTCTAAGCTAAATGTTTTTTTTTGTTGTAATATTTTCAAAATATCACTTCAGTATCCACAAGAATGCATAAGGAATATATAATGTAAATTTGCAGCTTTTTTTTCACATACAGTAAATTTAAAAAAATTTTATTTTTTAAAAAGCAATTTTAAAATTATAAATTATGAAAATAGTAGTTTTGAAAAAAATCATACCTTGTGAAAGTAAATATTTAATAAGAAATAATACTTTTAAAACTCTTGGAAGCATGTTGTAACTCGAAATTCCGCCACCAAACTAATACAGTTAATTGAACAGTCAACTGTTATCTAAAGTTAATTGCGTTTGAATAAACAAAAAGAAGGCTTTGCAATTGTTTCAGGATAGTTAAAAGGCAAATATCTGTCAAAAAGGGGGCGTGGCCCACCAGTTGATAATGTTTTAAAAGTCATTTTGACATAGTTCTAATTGAAAATATGGCATAAATGTTATATCCCTAGAAAGGTAATGAAATACAGATTTCAGAAATATCAAAAACTCAAAATCGATCATTCCATGATTTTTACCCTACTGACCTCCCTTAACTCGAAGAAAATAAACAAATTAAGTTACACAAAGGGGATAATAGCCTCTGTTTTCTCCATATCCCACAAAAACTGTTATTAACGAAGGGCAATATTCAAATCATCGGTCTTTCCAACTTTCGAAGATGAGAGTTTAAAGCCCGGAAGAGAGGATAATAGCCTTTGTTACTCAATATCCCACAAAACCTGTAACCTAACTCTGCAGGGCCAGGCACTTCATCACTCCAACGATATTCCTGCAATATCAGTAAGTACCTTTCTCATTATATTGCATTTACCGTCCATCATCGTCAAAAGTATTCATTTGACTAAACGAAAAGCAACATAAAGTATGTTCTGCCAGTGAAAAATTTCTTTTTGTGTTTCGTTCAATTGAGTTTTGTTTCGAATAAGATAGTTAATTTTTCCCCCTAAACTTTTTTTAGAACATTTAGTAAAATCTTGACACTAATCTCTCAATCATTTCTTTCTTTCCTGTTTCATTCAGAAGAAGGGGGAAAATACCCTCTCTTTCTTCTAAGATGAACAACATAGTTTCCAAAATAAAGAAAAATGTAGAAAGAATGCAGGAATTTTCAATGTTTCCCCCCAAATTTTTAGAATCAACCTTTTCTTCTTTTGAATGGAAAAGGTAGGAAAGAAAAGATGGATTAGTCTATGGATAAATGAAATAGACCAGGGGACTTTTATAGGATTTTATCAAATGCCTTATGTTTCAGTTTTAAAATACCAATTTATTAATCAGTTTCATCAATTAATCAGGATTTTTATGTTGCCTGGAAAGGGTGTTTCTTTAAATTTTTTTTATATATATAATGTAAATTATTTGTATTATATTTTTATAATTTGATATTAAAGAAACTTACAAGAATAATAGGCATCACAACTTTGATGGATTATCCAATACATATTTTAACTTTTCCCTAGACAGAACAGTATTTGTTACATAAGCTATACTATCTGTCACATTATGTTTTTTATATGTGAATCAATATTTAACTAAAGGAACCTATAAAACAAGAATCGTTCCTTGTTATAGATCAGCGATCTTCTGTGTTCTGTAGAACCCTCGGGTTCTCCAATACATACCCAAGGGTTCCATGAGTCACAATGAAAAAATAAAGAAAATTATAAATGTGTATGAATAATGGAGTCATGTTCTTTTTAGCTTCAAGTATCAAAGTCATTGAAACTGAAAACTTTAATTATAATATATTAAAGTAATATTGCAACATTTTTTATATCTTCTGCCAATTATATTATTGATATTTTATTATTTACTATTCCAGGTTCCAAAAAATACTTTTCTACTCAAAAGTAGAAAATTTTTCAAAACTAAATAGTTTTGTAATAGACAATGCAATATTTATCATTTAAAAAAAATTCTTTTAATTATCGTGAGGAACAATTTATCAACATATCAACGGATTCTATTTTAGAATCTAAATTTAAGCTGGAACAGTTTCTAAATTTTAGGTTGCAAATTCTTGTAAGGGTCATAAATATAATGAGAGGGGCACAGTAAGCCTCTGCCCTTATGGGCTGTTGCGCCACTGAGTTTAATACTTAAGTACTGGGATTTATTTTAGAAAAATTACTGTTATTGGATATCTGGGAGAAATGTTATGTAATATGCAACAATCAAAACTTGCTTGTGAAATGTGATTGTTGTAATTTCTTTTAATTTTCTTCTAAACATTATAAAAATGATAACTGATAAATGAATGTTAATATTAATTTTAGATAATGTACAGAAAACCCTTAAATGAATTGTTTTTCGGTAGATACCATCATAACTGTTTGCCTATACTGTGGTGGTCAAAAATGTGGACACTTTTGAAAATTGTTCTGTTTTTTAAGTTTGTATGCTTATAGAAAATGTTATGTTGCACAAAATGCAAAATCTTTTGTATCATTTTAAAGAGAATTTAATACTGAATTCAATAAAAAAATTCTAATAGTCGCAACACAAAAAAATTTATGCTGCAATAACTATCAATATACATTAGATACTAATAGCACTGAGTTATCAATACTTAGTGGGGTAGCTTTTATTTTTTTATTACAGCTTCACATCAATGTTTCATTCACCTGAAAATAGTTTTAAGCTCTTCTTTCTTTATTATATGATGCCAGGAAATTATTATAGCCTTAATTAGCTCCCTTTTATTTCATGGGTACCTCATTCAGACAAGAGCTTATAAACGGTGCCACAATTCTTGATAAGATTGAGATCAGGTCTGTTTCCTGTCCAGGACAACAATGATATTTAGTCAAGAAGCAATGGTGACTAAATAAACCTACTCTTTGACCTACTCTTTTATTTGTTGACTTGTATTAAGTCAACAAATAAAAGAGTAGATTGGACACCTAGAAAGAGATGTGTGATGAGAAAGTGGTCTTTCCCATGTTAAAATTGCAAGACAGGTGGGTGGTTCAGTACCTACATCTGGAGACTTAAAAGTTTTGTTTAAGATGTCAGGATAAAAAACAAAGCAGGAAATGGCCAAAAACAGTGCACCATATTTGTTGATGACAGAAGAACAAAAATAATATCTCCCAAGATAAAAGAAGGACATCAATGGTTATCTGAAGTTATCTGAATAATGCTGTTGTTTCTGTCAGTTCAAAGACTATCAGAAGAAGATTATCAGGTGTTAGACTAAGAGGTAAAACTCTGCAAAAAAAGCCTTATCTCAAGTTATAGCAGCTCTAAAAAAATCTATAGTGGGCAAAGGAACACATTAATTGGACAAATGATGAGTGGTCGCAAGTTATATGGAGCAATGAAACTAAGATAACGTTAGTTGGTAGTGATCGCTGAAAATATGTAAGATAGAATAGAAGAAGTGCTACATCCTTTCTGCTTCCAGGCAACTGTTAAATATGCTCGTAGTTTGATGATTTAGTGACCATTTGTGTATATCAGATGGTATTGGTCAACAGGACACTGAATGCCAGAAAAATACATTGACACCATTCTAGAATCCAAACTTCTATCTTCCATCAGGGATGTATTTATCGATAAGGATTCATTTATTTTTCAGCAAAATTCTTCTCCTTGCTACACAGTAAAGTAATAAAAGGACTGGTTTTGTTTTAAGATTATTGAATTGTTGTCGTGACCTCAGTCCTATCGAAAACTTGTCTCGCCTTTTGAAAACTCTTCTCCGAATGAAACTCTTCCACGAAATAAAAGGGAATTAATTGAGACTATAATGATTTACTGGCATCATGTAATAATGAAAGCTTAAAGCCATTTTCAGCTGATTGGAACATCCATGTGAGAAACTGTAAGAAAAAAAAATTAAGGCCACCTCACTAGGTACTGATAACGCACTGCTATATCATCAGTATCTAATGAATATCAATAATTATTGCAGCATAACTTCTTTTGCATTGCAAATATTTGAATTTTGTTTCTTTGTATTGAATTCAGTATTAAATTCTCTTTAAAATTATATAAAAGAAGTTGCATTTTGAGCAACGTAGCATTTTCTATAAGCATTCAAACTTGGAAAACATAATTTTCAAAAGTATCCACAATTTTGGCTACTACTCTCAAGCTGTTGAACAATTTTGCCAAACAAAAAAAAAAAACATTGTCAAATGCACACACAGTTATTATTATCATCGTTTTTAAACAAGCTCTGAAAGCGGTTTTCCACAATTGGTTGCTATTGCATTTTTATTTGAAAAAAAATAGTCAACAGTATAATACATTATTATCTAAAATTAATTATTAATACATAAATTCAATTAAAAGGAATAATGCCTATAATATAAAAAGAAAAAGATTGTGTAATTGAGTTTCGTTTTGTCTTTCTATCCTACTCAATAGAAAAATATAAAAAATTTATCACATATTAACTTGAAAAACTGGGCATCAATGGGATTTAGTCGCCAAATCTGGAAATGTTATATCGAATTAGTCGCCAAATCTGAAAATTGTATGTGCAATAAGTTGCCAAATCTGGAAGTGATATATTTAATTGTCGCCAAATCTGATTATCGTGATTCTTGACGATCCTGATGAGGACAATGGAACAAAATTATTGTATTGTCATCAAGCCTTGACAAGTGTGCAAAATTTCGAATTAATCGGACCTTTTTAAGTGGGTGAAAATCGAGTTCCAAGATTCCGTTACATGCAAGTGAAACTTATAAAAGCGTGTTAAAAATGGACTGAATTATGTCTAAAATTTAATATGGTTTTAGTTTTATTTAGAGTGTGTTTGGGAAAAATTAAATCGAAAAGCTAAAGACCCTTCTCTATTAAAAGCTACTTGTGTAATAAAAAAAAAGTAACAAGTATACCATTCATGTCACTCATTTACTAACTAGCTTTAAAAGGATATCAAATTCAACGAATTGCATTTTAAAGAAAATCTGCAATAAACAGGTCTAACATCAGCATTTATACAGATAAAAGTATAAAAAAACTGTCATCTTCCCTGCCATTAAATGCATTTATTATGCAACATTTTTTTAAGGAATGTTCAAAAGAAGAATGTAAAATAATTATTAAAGACCATTGAATATTTTCAAGCAAAAATTGTATCATTTTGCTTATGCCAACGAGGTACATTTATTTCATCCATGTCATATTTTCAGTGGTAACTTTGTTTCCATTTTTTCTACTTTTTAAATTTCTTCCTTTTTCATATTTGCATCATAGTGAATTCGTCTTGATGCTGTTACCGATATCTTTCATGTTTATATAATTAAAAGAAAGTGTATGCAAAAAAGGTCAGTTGGGTTGGTCACCCTGGATTATATACCAACGGGGGGGGCTCTGGTTGGTTGGGGCTTTTTTACTGTGATGATTTCTAAATGCACATTGCACCGAAGTAACTGAAAAAACACATGTATATTCTAATACTCAAAAACTCATCTTTGCCATTGCTTACATGTTTGAATTTCAGTCACAGCAATCTTGAATGTGCTGTTGATCATAGTTGGGGGAAAAAACTTGATATGATTCTTTTTACATTTATGTGTTACTTATTGTAATATATTTGCAGTAGATTCGAAAATATGATTTTTTGAAATTGGGTCCATCATTTGTACTCACCCTGTATAGTTTAGAAAATGAAAGTTGATCATGTTTTTGGATAGGGACAACGCAAATAAAATAATCCTGTTGACGGAAATTATTTGAATCTATCAAATGTAACATGATATACTTTGAAATCATTGTGCATAAAATATTGTTATCATGAAATATTAAGTAAGTATTTGCATTGGAAAGATTCTTTTGAATGGTATAGTTTAGTAATGTCGAAACAGTTCTGTTTCTCTGAAATCTATGTTGGAAACTGTGATGTAATTTTTCATTTAAATATATAGTCTAGTTGTGTGTACTAACTTTTTTCACAATTTCAGGAATGATATTCTTGACTATTTTTATTTTCAGAGGAATAGGAGAATTTAGACAAGTGTAGAATTCCAAATCAAACCAACAAGAAGAAAGTAAGATACATAGAAAAAATCCAAGATGTCTATGAGAAAAACTATAAAATTCTTTAGAGAAAAGATGAACTACATAAAAATGGAGCGTATTATGAAATTTTTTTATGTTTAACATGGAAATTTCCTTGGTGGATATTGAAAAGATTCCGTGTTTGGAATTTAAGTTTTTAGATCCCAAACTACTATTTTCTCACTCAGATAAAACAGTACATCATTAGCTATAGACAGAAAACATTCTGCATAAAAATTGCCAATATACTTTCATTTGAATGATGCTTACTCTCAAACAATTTTGGAGAAAATGCTTAGAATTTAAAAAAGCCTTAAGTTCTTAAAATATCCAGTTATAGAAAAGATTTCTATGCAACTACAAAAGTCTTGTACTGCATGCCAATAACGCTTGTTTAAAATTATGTGGCTCATCACCAAGAGTATAGTTTTTTTGAAGGGTTGTTATTTCAAAACAATCATTCACCAATTATAAAAGGGCAGCATGGTATTTATCGTTCACTGCAAGTTTATTGTTTTATGGAACAAAAGGTGGTTTGTGTCCTTTCTGAATATTTCACTAAGGAAGTATGCAATACAGGTGCTGTGACATACCTTTTAGGTTTCATTTAAATTGCAGTAAAGAAAGTTATCTTAGTTAAAAATTTCCATGTATTTGCAGTCATTGCATACCTTTTAGGGTACTTTCAGCAATCTGAACTCAAAATAGTTGGATGATGCCTTATGTAATTTTAAAAAAGTGATATTCAGCTGAATTTTTACTTTGTGCATTCATTTAAAATACTATTAAATTTTTGATTTCAGTATTGTATTCTGAGGAAATATTTCTTCTTGTAAAAAAGTATATAATTATAAACTGCTTTCCACAAAAAGGATGCACCCTCTTCATGTCACATAAAATTAAATAAGGATTTACGTTATCTCACCTAAGACTTCCAATTTTATAAAATTAAAAAGATGGCTGCCTCTCAAAATGATATCGTAAAACATCACTTAAGTGATTTGGCCAATGAAAAGCCTCATGTTTGTCAAACATGCAACAAGTCTTTCAATCACAGTGGTCATTTAAAAAGACATTTATGTATTCATACCAAGGAAAAGCACCATGTTTGTGAACTATGCAACAAGGCATTCTCTCGTAGTGATAAATTAATAATCCATTTACGTATTCATACCAAGGAAAAGCCTCATGTGTGTGAAATATGCAACAAGGCTTTCAGTCAAAGTGGTCATTTAAATGAACATTTACGTATTCATACCAAGGAAAAGCCTCACGTTTGTGAAATATGCAACAGGGCATTCTCTCGTAGTCATAGCTTAATAAGGCATTTACGTATTCATACCCAGGAAAAGCCTTATGTTTGTGAAATATGCAATAAGGCTTTCTCTGAAATTGGTAATTTAAAAACTCACCTACGTATTCATACCAAGGAAAAGCCACATGTTTGTGAAATATGCAACAAGGCTTTCACTCAGAGTGGTGATTTAAAAACACATTTACGTATTCATACCCAGGAAAAACCTAATGTATGTGAAATATGCAATAAGGCTTTCTGTAAAGGTAGTTTATTAATTAGACATCTACGTATTCATACCCAAGAAAAGCCTTATGTTTGTGAAATATGCAATAAGGCTTTCTCTGAAAGTGGTCATTTAAATTCACATTTACGTATTCATACCAAGATAAAACCCTATGTTTGTGAAATATGTAGTAGGGCTTTCATTGGAAGTAGTGAATTAAAAAGACATTTACGTATGCATACCAATGAAAAACCTTATGTTTGTAAAATATGCAACAAGGCTTTCTCTGAAAGTGGTTCCTTAAAGATGCATTTACTTATTCATACCAAGGAAAAGCCTCATGTTTGTGAAGTATGCAACAGGGCTTTCTCTCAAAGTGGTAACTTAAAGATACATTTACTTGTTCATACTAAGAAAAAGCCTCATGTATGTGAAATATGCAACAAGGGTTTTGCTCATAGTAGTGCCTTAAATGTACATCTACGTATCCATTCCAAGGAAAAGCCTTATGTTTGTGAAATATGTTACAAGGCTTTCTCTGATAGTGGTTCCTTAAAGAAACATTTACATATTCATACCAAGGAAAAGCCTCATAATTGTGAACTAAGCAACAAGGCTTTCTCTCAAAGTGCTGATTTAAAAAGATATCAATGCCAAGGAGAAACCTCATGTTGATGAAACTTTTTAATAGAATTTCTTTCAAATTGGTTCCTTAATCGTACATTTACATATATATACACCCAAGAATAGCCATCATTTCTCTTAAGGATATCATATCTTGTAAATATGCTGCTTGCCTTTTTATCGAATTGATAAATTATGGCATTTGCGCTTTCATATCAAAGAAAAGTATTAAGTGTGTGTGAAATATCCAACATAGTTTTGCATCAAAGTGGTTATGTAAAAAGACATTTACTAATCCATACCAAGGAAAATCTTTATGTATATGCATATTCTGAAAATGCTTTCTCACAAATTTTTTACTTAAAAAAACATTTGCGCATATTCATGACTACCAAAAATTTGAAATTTTATATTTTTTTAGCAGTTTCTTTTTCAAAATTCAGTTTTGATTATTATCACCTATTAATAACTTTTAAATATTTTTTTATTTTTGTTAAATTTTTGAGGAAGTTTTTGCACACAGGCTTAGTTTGAAAATTAATTCTTACATTTGGAAGTAATAGTTGAAGGCATGTGAAAAATCAACATTGTTATAATTTTTAGTCATTTGACTCGACATAAGTGAAATGCAACATGGACGTGAAGAAAAATAACTAACATACTTAAGTGATTTTTTACTTGAGAATTGGGAAGTTTTCATTTTTTTATACATTTGTGTTGTGCTCTTTAATAACAGTGGGGGCCAACCCAAATGACCTAGTGGGCCACTTCAGAAAACGTTATCTTGCGAGCTGTATATAAAATATATATCTTTATATTAGATTTGGTCCCATTACAAACATTTATTGGAGTGAAAATTTAAAGCAAAGTGAATTATTATTATTTTTCATGTATACAAATATAATTGAAAAGTTGGACAGACTTCGAGAGACTTTTTGAAGAGACTTTCGGAAGGCCTGAGGATGTAAAAAGTTTTGCAGAAGGATTATTAAGGACAAGGGCTCAGCGTCCTGGCGAAACGCATGAGTCTTACGTTCAGGACGTATTGTCATTATGCAGGAAAGTGGATAAAAATATGCCAGAAGATCAAAAGATATCGAATCTCATGAAAGGGGTGGCTGAAAATCTCTACCAGGTACTGATAAACAGAGAAGTTAGCACAGTAGATAAATTTGTTACGTGTTGCCGTGAAGTGGATGCCATGAGAAAGAGACGAGTTGTGCCGCTACGATATGAGAGACTACCTAATGTTACACCCATATCAATGGCCAATGAAGGAGATCTAAGCGATCTAATTCGAAGGATTGTTAAAGAAGAAATCGAGAAAGTACTCCCACGGATCGCAACATGTATAGACGACGAGCCAAGCGATTTAGAATCCATTATCCGAGAAGAAGTTCGAAGCAATTTGGCTCCACTCTCTCGAGAAAAACCTACGCCTTCCCCTTACAGAACTCAAAGGACTGGCGGAAGTTCCTGGAGACCAAGGCCGAGACCTCGACAAGAAAACAGACCAACTCAACAGGATACCGGAAGGAAGACTAACCTTTGGCGTACTTCAGATAACGTACCAATTTGCTTTCATTGTGGACGACCGGGTCACGTGACTAGATATTGCCGTGATAGACGACGTGTTTTTAACGCAGCAAGAGAAAGAAGGCAATTAAACCAGTCAGAACGCTGGGATTCCGACTATCTTTCTGATTACGGCCGCGATCCTGAATCTAATTACCAGCGTTACAGAAGTAATTCGCCGTACCCTAGACGCACACACAATCCACAACGCCACCAATCAAGATCTCCATCTCGTCGCTCACCTGTTAGGTCCAGTGAGGAAAACTAAGGCATGCGACCTGCGTGGGAGGTAAGGCCGCAATAAACGAAAACCCTCCAGTATACACGGCTGCTAAACTAGTCAAAAACTTTGTATCCGTGACTGTCAATGGGCATATCGTTAATGCCTTGGTTGATTCAGGAGCTGATTATTCAGTAGTTTCCGAACAGTTACGCACGCAACTAAGGACGCCCATGTTTTCAGAACACAACCCGATTCTTCGAACTGCCTGTGGTAAGGTTGTAGAAGCTATATATATATATAGGACGATGCATGTTGCGAGTGAACTTGAATGGAGTGGTGCAACCTTTCGAATTTTTGGTATTCCAGCAATGCAGTCATGATCTCATATTGGGATGGGACTTTTTCAAAGCAACTGATGCCATTATTGATTGCGGATCAGGTGAACTTCAGATTGGAGAAGTCTCTCCAAATGATCTCAGAATGAATGAAGTAAATTCTGGTTTATATGCGGTCAGTGACGTTGTCATTCAAGGAAACTCTATAAGAAAGATTTCCGCTTTGGCTAAAGACCACCAGACCTTAGAAAAGGTTATAGTTACTGGAATGAAGAATTTTGAATGGACAAAACAGCTAAAAGTCCCAGCTACAATAGCCACACTCCAGAATGGTAAAATAGATATTTGGATTGCTAACAGTTCCTCTCAGCCACAGATAATACCAGCTGGCATGTGTATAGCCGAAATGACGGATATTGAGGATGGATTGGTAAGTTCTTTGAACGAGAATGCTGACAAAATCGAAGAAAAACAGATGAAGTACCCTAGACAGTCGGTGAAAGAATTCAAATGCCTTGTAGACCCGGAACTGCGTGAGGCGCAACAGAAAGATCTTTTGAAGTTGCTTAACGACTTTACAGATGTTTTTGATTTTGAGAACAAAATAAGAGTCTCGAGTAAAGTAAAACACAAGATAAACACCGGCGATTGCCAACCTATTAAGCAAAAGCCATATAGAGTGTCTTTTGAAGAGAGAAGAATAATTCAAAAAGAGGTTGATCAAATGCTGAAGCTTGACATCATAGAGCATTCGGAGAGTCCGTGGTCATCCCCAGTTGTTCTGGTGAAAAAGAAAAATGGATCCTGGCGTTTCTGTGTGGATTACCGTCGCTTGAACAAAATTACCAAAAAGGATGTGTACCCTTTACCCCGGATTGACGATGCCTTGGATAACCTTTCGGGTGCAAGCTTGTTTTCTACAATAGACCTTAAGTCTGGATACTGGCAGATTGAAGTCGATGAAAGAGACAGAGAGAAGACGGCTTTTATTACTCCGGATGGATTATACCAATTTAAGGTTATGCCATTTGGGTTATGTAATGCCCCAGCCACGTTCGAAAGAATGATGGATAGTATCCTTAAAGGGATGAAGTGGAAGCACTGTCTATGTTATCTAGATGATGTCATTGTCTACGCTGCCTCTTTCGAAGAACATCTTTTGAGATTGAGGATGGTGCTTCAGTGCATACGAGATGCTGGATTGACACTGAACCATAAAAAGTGTCGTTTTGGTCAAAGAAGCCTTAAGATTCTTGGTCACTTAGTGGACAAAGATGGAATTCGTCCAGATCCAGGGAAGGTCGAAGCAGTTCTAGAATTTCCAACCCCCCAAACCGTTACGCAAGTTAGAAGCTTTTTAGGGATCTGCTCTTATTATCGCCGATTTGTCCATAATTTTGCCGACATCGCCAGGCCGTTGCACGAATTATTGAAGCAAGATGTTAAATTTGTATGGAAAGAAGAACATCAATCAGCATTCATCCATTTAAAATCACTGCTGACGAGATATCCTGTGCTTGGCTTCTTTAAACCAGAAGCTAAAACCTTAATACATACTGACGCCAGTGGATATGGCATTGGTGCTATTCTTGTACAAATACAGAGTGGGTTTGAAAGGCCTATTGCTTATGCATCCCGATCACTTTCAACATCTGAGAAAAATTATTCGACTACAGAGAAGGAATGTTTAGCAGTTATTTGGGCGATAAGTAAATTCCGACCCTATATCTTTGGCCACCCATTTACAGTGGTAACAGATCACCACTCTTTATGCTGGTTGGCGAATCTAAAAGATCCATCTGGGCGATTAGCAAGGTGGGCTTTGCGTCTTCAAGAGTACGATGTGGAAATAGTTTTCAAGACCGGAAGAAAGCACCAGGATGCTGATTGCTTATCGAGGAGCCCACTGCTTAAAATTGAAGAAGAGTCCACTGAAGATATACCATTCCTTAATACCATTACCAATTTCGAAAGTGAGCAAAGTAAAGACTCTGATGTAGCAAATATTCGAGACGAAATGGTTAGAAAGAGAGACTTCTCAAAGTTTAAAGAAATTAGTGGAATTTTATACAGAAAAAACTACGATCCTTTAGGAAAGCAGTGGCTATTGTACATACCGAAACATCTTAGAGGGGACGTATTAAAAAGCCTTCACGATGCACCGACAGCGGGTCATTTAGGGTTTGCCAAAACGTACGACCGAATCAGACGGAAGTATTTCTGGCCTGGCCTATACCGCAGTGTCTGACGCTATATATGTGTCTCATTGTCGAGAGTGTCAAAGGCGAAAATCTCAACCTCAGCGACCTCCAGGATTGCTTCATCCAATATTGCCAGGGGATATCCCGTTTGCTAAAATAGGGATAGATTTACTTGGAAGATTTCCTCTAACAAAGCAAGGGAATAGATGGATAATTGTCTGTACAGATTATCTCACTCGATTTACTATCACAAAGGCCCTACCAAGCGGTGAAGCCACGGAAATAGCCAAATTTCTGGTTGAAGACGTTATACTGAAACATGGATCACCAAGGGAAATCATCAGCGATAGAGGGCGATCATTTTTGTCGAATCTCGTTAAAGAAGTAAATAATTTATGCTTGACGTATCATTTGCTAACTACTGCATATCACCCTCAGACAAATGGCCTCACGGAAAGGTTCAATAAAACACTCGCTGACATGCTGGCCATGTATGTCGATGTTGACCAAAAGAATTGGGACAACATACTTCCATTTGTCACCTTTGCATATAACACCGCAAAGCAGGAGACGACAGGTTTCAGTCCATTTTTTCTTGTTCATGGACGTGATGTGGATACTCTACTAGATGCCATTTTGCCCTTTCTTCCCGATGAATCAGCGAATGATTACGTTCAAAACCTGATAATGAAGGCCGAAGAAGCTAGACAACTAGCAAAAATACATCTAACTAGAGCACAAGACAAAGACAAATGCCGTTATGATGAAAGACATCGGATAGTGAATTACAAAGAGGGAGACCTGGTTTGGATATTTACTCCAATCCGCAAAGTTGGATTATCTGAGAAATTGTTAAAGCGATACTTTGGACCCTATAGGGGGAGAAAAAGGTTATCCGAAGTGACTTATGAAGTGGAACCTTGTGATAGTATGCGCACCAAACGAAAATTGAGAGACGTGGTACATGTTCTGCGAATGAAACCTTATAAAGACCCTGACCTTCAGCTAGAAGATATTGAACAAGAAAAGTCACCAACGGAACCAGTCCGGACTGTTTTTGACAAAAGGAACCCTAAACAAGTTTACTTTGGACCTATTACAAGAAGCCGTTCGAAACAACTACAGCGGGTCGCTGTGTCTCCTAAGGAGGGAGAAATGTCACAAACTGATACGCTCTGAGTGGCCGAACGGTTAGAGCACTGCTCTACAATGCAAGTGGCTCGGGTTCGAGCCTCCCAGATATTTGTTTGTTAAATTCAATCATGACTTTCATTATTTATTATTATGGACATTTGCAAATTATGTAAATTGAATTTATGTTAATCTTTCCCCTGGTGGTTATTCTAGAACCCTCCACCAGGTTTATAAAAGTACTGCAGCTGGATAGGTCTTCAGTTGTGGTGCTGCCCATGTAAAACACTACGACAAAATAAATTGTGTATTGGATAACATCGCCTTATTCCTTCTACGTGACAATACAAACATAAATAGTATAATTTTAATGCTATGATCAAACAATGCTTAATTTATTTGATAAGTAAAATATTTGTTTTGCAACTCTTTAACTTAGTTTTTGCTAATCGATCTCACTGTATGTATTTGCAAATCATAATTGATGCTGCAGATTTTTGTCTGGTAAGTTTCAGCACAATTTACGGTTGAAAAATTTCATTTTCGGGAAAGGAAGGAGGGGGGAAAAACAATTGCAGGTGTTTTGCTTTTGTATAAATTATATACAATTCTTAAAGAGCGGCAGGTTTGCTTATTTCTTTTGCGTTTTTGATGAAACGAAAACAGATTTTTTTTAAAAATTCTTTCATCAATGGAAAGCTTTGAGTGTTAGTATTTTTCTATTGTGATTCACAGAAAAAGAATAACTACTAAAAAGCATAAGTCATATAAGCATTTTCATTTTTTAATTCTAGGTATTTGCTTGTCATTCATAAACAAGTCAATTTCTTGTCGTAACTTATCGCTGTAAACATTTTCTATAACTCAATCATCTGACACGACTTAAGTGTATAATGTTTCCCTATTTACAATATTATTATTTTTGGAACTCCTTTAATGGTTGATGCAAAAGTACATGTGATCGAATGGGTAATACGCGGTTTGTTGACAACTTACGTAACATAAATCGTCGATAATACTTGGGTACATATATTTTGTTGATTACTCAAACAGTGAATTATAATTAAACCCTCTTTCAAGCTCCCTCTCTTGATAACTCTGTTGATAAATAAATCAGTGGGTTATTATTAAATCATCTCTTTGGCAGCAGTTATTAGTTTTTTTTTGTTTGTTGTTGTTGGATTCTATTTTATCAATCAGTAATTTTACAGCTCCTTTTATTTTACCGATCATAGCGGATGCCCAATCAGTTGATATTCTAGAAAGAATTTCCAAACAAAAGATGTTTTTGCATAGACAGTTTTCAATGGCGTCTTTCAAAATTATCAAATTTAGCATTTCTTCAGTTACTCGAAATGATTTATTTACTTCACGAACAAATGCAAGTTGTGCTGTGTCCGAATTGTCTCTACTTTGCTAAGGGAAAATATTTGAAATCTCAAATTCGATCGTCCAATTTTGCTATGGCTTCATTTTTGTCATGAAGACACAGTTTTCCGAGAAAATAGCTTACTTTTTTATCGGGCAAAATATTCTTTGCAACAGCTTCCAAAAAATTCACAAATTCACCGTTCAAAAATGTTTGCTGAAGCAAAAAAAAAAGTAATGCAGTCTTTAATTGCAATTTAAATTCCCTGAGCTGCAATTGTTTCACTTCTGCATTAAATCTCAAATAAGTGTAACATTTTGTTTCGTAATGGCTTTTTAACATTGTATCCCTTAGATACAGTGATGGTCTCTCAGCCAATTAATCACGTTAACTTTGTATTTTGAATGAAAAAAGGTACTCTTCCTATATTCTTTGCTATGTCATATTTTCGTCTATTATTCTTCACTTATTTGCACTCATACTAAAAAACATAAGAAATTTTTTTTAAATATCAATATTTTTACACATATACATGCACGCATATTTTGTGGATACATATTTTTCAATCAAGTTAATCATAATTTTATTGGAACTTATATTACCTGTATGTTTTTGTTGAAAATAAAATAATTATCCTGCAGTCACAGTTCATGAAACGGAACTGGAAAAAAAAATTTCCGTTGACAGAGAAAGAGAGCTTTCTGTTGTCAACAATCAACCATGTTAAAACCCCAGTTCATCGACCCCTTGGCGATGATTCTTTACACCAGAAAATTTTTGTACCCCCCCTCCCTTTGTTTTTGTAAAAAAAGTGTTTTGTTTATTAGATGTATGAACCCCTTTGAAGCGAGTGGCTGACGCTATAACCAGCTCTGAACCAATTTAACAATTGGTAATTTACAGATTATTAAAGTTGTTTTGTTATTAACTTTAATTGAGTTATTACTGAGGGAAGAATTTATTGACTAATTAAAACGAACCTGTATATTACCAAAGAAAGCCTGAATCTTACAAACCGTGAGTGGCCGGCACACTGTACTACTGCGCATAATTAAGTACCCTTAGCTTATAGCAATAGCACGATAAATTTAAAGGAATTAAGTGTGATGTGTTGCGGGTGTCGCTGCCATGTAATATTGCTCATTTCTGAGTATGTATAAAAACGGAAACAACGTGATAAAATAGAAACAGTTATGGAATTTATTTGTTTCAAAATTCTACACTAAAAACAACAAAATATTGTAAAAATATCTCTCTCGCTACTGTTTTCAATGACTTGCTTGTAATGACATACCTGTATTAATTTCGATTAATAAAGATGTATACAATTTTGGTATTTAAAACATTTGTAGATATCTAAGTATATTGTAATGCACATATAGGATATTGCTTTCATTATAGAATTATATTTAAGCTGTTGAACTTGACGCGCAACTATCTTTTATAGGTGAATATTGTGCCTAATACATAAAATGTATCAATTTTTAAAAACATTCAAAGGAGAGTTTGATCAATTTAAAAATTTTGTTTTGGGGCAAACTTAGATAAAAAAAAATATCTTATACTGCATATTTCATTCATAAAGTATATTTTATTGTATTTTGCTCGAATAATTATTCATCGTTTTCTTAAATTCAGCTAAATATGTTCAGAAATACCTTTTTTATGTTTTAACAGGTTTTTTTACCATTTGAATTGTAAAATAATAAACACTTCCTCTTTTTATACGAATGCATTTTATAATAACAGTCGGACCCCGAGTTAACGAATTATTTCAATTTATGAATTTTTTTTTATTTCATTTTTTTTCCAAATAACATTTTTTTTGACTAAAGAGAAAATGATTTTTTTTGTAAGTATCCAATTTCGACAACAAAAGTTACAGAGCGTTGTTAGTCATTAAAGGTGCGGATGAATCAAACTATCATGTGAGTTTTGAATAGAATGGGAAACTCCTTTTTTTTATCCCACTCCACTATGCAGGGGATATTTTAAGGTTTTAACAATTATGTTACATTTGATGATAGACTGCCTATCAACTGAAATTCAGAAAATTGTTGATTCCTCGGAGCCAATGAATAACGATTCTGATGTAAAAATTAGTAATGAAACTCTTGTCAAAATTGTTACATTTTCCAATTCTTTACGTTGTCTGCTGAAACTGTGAAAACATACCTTATGCAGCAGGATGAAAATTACGCAGTATTATCTTCTCTGGTTAAAGTCAATAAAAGAGCTCTTTTGAGTCGGGAATCATCAAAGGTTTCAAACATCTATTAGTCAGTATTTTAAAATTTCCAATTAACTGATGCTTAATAATTCATTTTTCGTATTTTTAGTTGTTGAACAAAAAGTGTGTAGTTTCTAACAATGGATATTTTGGGTGTAGTTATAGAATTTCCAAAAGGTAAAATGCCTAAATATTTTATAGAATTTCCAAAAGGTAAAATGCCTAAATATTTTATTTTATTTGAACCCCGAAATAACGAATAATCCCGATTTAATGAACAAAATATTCGGCCCCGATGAATTCATTAAATCAAGGTCCGACTGTACTTGTAATATTCACCTAAAACAGAAGAAAGAAAATGTAGACTTAATAAATGAACTCAAATAAATAATCAACAATAAACTGATTTAATTTATTTGTTTACTTAAGTTCTTGAGCACGCTACTTTTTAATTCATCTATTATTCTGTAGTGTCTTAAAATCTTATGGAATATTTCAAAAGTGCTTGTACATGTGACTAATGGCTCATGTGTTAGTATTAATACTTTAAATTTGATAACTTTTTAGTTCTTATAAAATGAGTTGCTCTCTTCTCTCTCTGTCTTATTTCTTTAAGGGAAAAATGCGTTTCTCAGAGATTTTTTTCGATGTTATTTTGAAAATAAAATTTATTTCTCTGTGTTTAATGTCGCCACATAAAGAAGATCTGTAATTGAAAAAAAAATCAGCATGAAATGTATGCAAAATGAAGTTTAAAATAAAATCTTTCTAATTTCCATGAATATATTGGGCTTGAAACATGTTTTATAGCGTTGTAATATACAGGTATAGGACAAAATAATAGGAACACCCGTGAAAAAATGAAATTTTTTATTAATAAGTGGTTTGGCTACCTTTGGCAGAATGACAGTTTGCATTCTAAATAAAGGTCTTGAACAAAATTCATCGGAATTATTCATTCCTCATACACGGTCGTCTCAAGTTCAGATAGTGTGTGTGGAGGATTAAACCGAACATGGACTTTGTTCTCTAAAACCCCCACAAACGCTCAGTGATGTTCAGATCAGGATACTGGGGACACCACGCTCAATGTTCCACTTCATCATGTTCATGTAAGCATGTTTGAACACAGCGAGACGTAAACAGGAGTTTTGTCTTCTTGAAACACTGGACTTTCTGCCGGGGAGAGAGTCTGAAACATTGGTTAAAGATTATTTGCGAGAATGCTTCGGTAATGGTCGCCTGTGATGATCTCCCTCAAGGCAACGAGAGGCCCCGAATCACCAGAAGATATGGCGCCCCACACCCTCACAGAACCCCCTCCATGCTTCACGGTTGGAACCAGACAATCAACATGAAATGCTTCTGCGGGTGTTCGCCAGACGAACACGCGTCCGGTGGTATGGAATAATGTAAATGACGATCCAACGAAGCAAATGGCTTGTTCCCCTTGGAGTTGTGTCCAGTTTAAGTGGTCTTGGCACCGCTGTAATCTCTTCCTAGTTTTCTACGCCGAAACTAACTGTTTTAGAATAGCTACTCTGTCATGTATGCAAATCTCGGTGAATAATTTTCTTGTATACAAGATTCTGAAGGTGGATATTTATCTCGGACGTTTTCTGTGGCTGTGTAGTCTTGCGTTTTCGGACGACTATCCTCTTCAACACCCTTCTATCACGGTCCTTCAACTTCGACTTTTGCCCACTTGAGTTACGCAGAAGATACCTTACCCAGATTGCCATAACCCTTGACGCAGTGGTTCTTGAAACACCCACAAGGTTAGCTGTTTTGGACGCTCCAGCAAGGCAAGCTCCAATTATCATGCCTGTTTTCACATCGAAAAGCTCGGATATAATCATGCTTTGTTACGAACAGAATTTTCTCATGCAACTCGAACACTGCCAAATTCTTGACTGACCCGATCCCTTTCACGCCACTAGGGGCCACAATGTTACACCATGTGGTGGTCGTAAATTGGGACAGTCGAAGAAAAACTCGTTTTTATATGGGTGTTCCTATTATTTTGTCCTATACCCATATACGCTATAGCACTGTTAATTTTTCGAAGTTGTTTATATATATATATATATATAAATAAAAATGATTAAATATGAAATGTTATAAATGTATTCCTTTAAAATCAGAGGATGTAAAATACGGATATACATTCGATACAAACATATCTTAGAAAAATATGTCTTTAAAATCTGAATCTGGGTCCGCCGTTCAACTTAATTATTATTATTTGTGTTTTCAATTTCTTCTTTATTTCAAAGAATTTAGAAAAATTAACGAAGTAGAAATATGTTAAGTGTGCGTGAATTCATTAAAAAAATATTTGCGCCCATCCACGCAGAGCGAATAAGGAAAGTTTAGATCTCAGAGAAGAAAATGCTAAATTCTCCTTTGATTTGAAAATGATGTGCAAAAATTCACATCTTGATACCTTTATGAAATCGGAAGTATTACATATATATATCATAAGAGATTTCTTGATAAATATAAGAATTTAATAACTACTCTCTATAATAGAAGAAAGTGTATACACTATATAATGACACCGAAATCACATTCAAAATATAAGCAGCATTAAAAGTTGGCTCCAAAATAACATTTCTTGTGAAAACTTCAATGTTTAGTATGTTAACACACAGAGAATCTGTATTTTATTGAGATAGCACTACGTTATACAAAAAAATAGTTATTTATGTTCATCTGTATATATATAGATATAGATTTCATTCAATACCGGCAAAATAAGAATGAAGTTCCGTGCATCTTATTCATTGCAACGTACTTACCGTAAAATCCGGCGTATAACGCGCTCTTTTAACAAAAAAATAGGATCGAAATTTACGGGGGCGTGTTTTACGCCGGGTATGAAAATGAGAGCTTTAAAAATAAGACAAAAAAGATGAGCACACAAAAATTAAACTTATAGATATGTCGAAATACTGTTTATTTAAAAGAAACAACATTGTGCTTATGAACTTGAAGAGTTGTAATTCTAAAAGTATATTATTTTTTCTAAATCGTGAAATAATACCTCGAATAAATGACTTAAAAACATAAGAGTATTGCGCATATACATTTTAGGCCTCTCCATGAAAAGGGGGAGGGGCGTTTTACGGTTTATTACTCGTTGCATAAAGTGGATCCTACAACCAACGTCTTAATCTGCCTCTCGTGCTCTAAATTACAATACAGGGTATTAACAAGTAATATAAAGTCCATTCCTACTTAGGTCAACAAAGAAAATTTTTATTTTAGTTAATTAAATTTAATATTTAAAAAAACTTCTTTCTCTGTATAAATAACAAGTGTCATCCACTACAAGTTTAATGAAATATATTTAAAGCCAAGAAAAAGTTACTGGTGCCATCTTAACTGTGTGGTGCAACAGCCCATGAGGGCGAAGGCCTATCCTCCGTGAGGAGTGGATGGAGACAGCTCTATATGCACTAGATAGTTTTCTTTAATGCAATGCAATCGCCATCTGAACTGGAAGAGTTGTAATTCTAAAAGTATATTATTTTTTCTAAATCGTGAAATAATACCTCGAATAAATGACTTAAAAACATAAGAGTATTGCGCATATACATTTTAGGCCTCTCCATGAAAAGGGGGAGGGGCGTTTTACGGTTTATTACTCGTTGCATAAAGTGGATCCTACAACCAACGTCTTAATCTGCCTCTCGTGCTCTAAATTACAATGCAGGGTATTAACAAGTAATATAAAGTCCATTCCTACTTAGGTCAACAAAGAAAATTTTTATTTTAGTTAATTAAATTTAATATTTAAAAAAACTTCTTTCTCTGTATAAATAACAAGTGTCATCCACTACAAGTTTAATGAAATATATTTAAAGCCAAGAAAAAGTTACTGGTGCCATCTTAACTGTGTGACGCAACAGCCCATGAGGGCGAAGGCCTATCCTCCGTGAGGAGTGGATGGAGACAGCTCTATATGCACTAGATAGTTTTCTTTAATGCAATGCAATCGCCATCTGTTGTCCAAAATATTATTTTTGTGCATTTATCTCATTAGTTTTCAAACGTCAGTTTAATCTACAATTAATTTAGTTAATGCAAAATAATTTATTGCATTATAAAATAAATATGACTGAAAAAGCCAAATATATTGGATTTTGTAACTTTCATTAAAATATCTACACTTTTGCTTTGCGTGAAGAAAAATTAAAGCATAGAATATTAGAAAAATAACCTAAATTTTTATGTAACATGTAAATTAATTCAATTAGATTTAAATTATATTATTTTTTCATAAGAATTAAGTAATGTGTGCGTGTGTCAACTTATCAAGTAGTTTTTTAAAAGTACATTTTAAGAATAACTTTCTCAATGTAATATAATGTACATGTGTATTAATATTGTATTAATACAACATTTAAGCTATTTTTTTCAACACACACATAACTATATATTGAAATCAAATATAATCGTATTTTAATTGCATATTTATGCCAATAATTAAATGATTAAGCTGAGTAATCTTGTCGTAACAAATGCTATCAATATTTTTCAAAATTATAGGTCGAATTTTAAAAAATTATTTTCAGTCATGTTTAATTAAAATAGTATTTTAATGTAGAAATACATTGGAAAATAACATATTAAAAAATTACGGGCATTATAAGTTTTTGTTTTATGCTAAATGAGCAGATTAAGTCTCTGTTATGTACATTCATTTCAGTCTCCATTAAAGAAAACAATAAATGTAAAAAAGTTGATTACTGAAAATTAAAAAACAAATTAAGGGGGACTTCTAAATGTACTGAAAAGGTTAGGGTACTTTAACTTAATGAAATCACATTATTTGGATATGAAACTTTTGTTGAGAACGTAAATTACTCATATAAATCCACCATGAAATGTAAAAATGTCAGAAATAGTCTAGAAAGTTTTAAAATTACGAAAAATACATATATCTTTGCTTCCAAAATGCTCGGATGCCATGTTTGGCAAGCGTTATTGTAATGACTGCAGATGGCGCTACATGTATCTACGTACAAAACTTTTAAAACATTACTTTAGAAGAAAATTGAGCATAAACTGCTTAAATACACATTAATAATGCTTTATTTTACGAAAAAGAATATTTTGCTACATGAATGATTTTAATCACTTCAGAAACACTAATTCTGCTTTTTTTATATGAAAGGGGGAGGAGAATTAAAGTAGCCCTAGACTACGTCATGAGATCACGTCATTGTTAGGGACCCTTTTCGTTGGAATGAAAGAAGGAAGTTCTGACAATTTGTTTCCAAGATGAAACGGTCAAGTGACCTTGAGATAAGGTTGACGAGGGTGGGGGGAAACACATGGACAGGATAGCTGTTGATTTCAGGTGGAGGCGATTGGAATCTATTTTGGGACTCAAAGGGGGTTATTGTGGGGTGTATACTTTCTTAGTGAGTGAAACATTTGTAGAATTGTCATTTCAACCAGACTGAAAGCTAATTTCTGCAGGGAGTGATGTCGTCAATGGATGTTATGCACCGGAGCCCTAAAATAATCAAGAATTAAAAAAATGTACTGTTGCATATGAAAACTTTACAATATTTCTATTGATGTCAATATGGTGAGATGTAAAATTTATCATAAACATTATTACTATAGATATCTAAAATTCGACAATCTTCAAAATAATTCTTGATGCTACGAAAGTTCAGTTTTTGTTATTCGATTTGGGAAGCTCCCAAGAATCCCTACCTCAACTGGACTTTTAGAAGATATAATTTAGAAGTGGACTTATATTAATAAAGTAGCGAAATTTTTATGAAGAGCCTGGTTTTGTGTAAGTGTTATTTCAATAGTAACTCTAAAAATAATGTGAATGTTTCAAAAATCTTAATTCAGGCTCTGTAAAGAAAAATCCTAACTATATATACATAGAAAAAATATTACATAGAAGTATTTTCCATGAAAAGAGAATGTTTTGAAAATATAATTTTTCTTCATGTTTTTGCTATAAAATTACATTTAAACAGTTTAAATGTAATGGAATATAATGGAAAATTTTAATCGAATTTTTAAGTAATTACTACTCTGTGCTAATGGATCACATAAGCAGAATAAAAAATTCGTAAAACAGAATTATGCACAGATCTCAAAAATAAGTTATTTTTGTATTAGAAAAGGAAGTCCTTTCCGAAATTAGAGCAGCTACGTCCAAATGGACTGCACTCTTAAAATTTCCCATTATGAAAAAAATTCAACCAATATTAGATATGTAAATTTTGAAGATAAAAGATTAACTATAAATGAGAATTTTTACAGGGTTTAATAAAGTAATTTATGTGCCTGGAGCAGGATTAGCAAAAGAAAGAGAGAGTTTAGTGTCGCTCTATAAAGCTCTCTCTATATATATACACTCAGGAACATTGAAAATAGCAACCCAAGAAGAAAGCATCGGATTGAAATGAAATTTAATACACATAATGACACAGAAGAGAGATTCACTTGATCTAAAAAACAAGACAATTAAACGAATACAGGGTGTACAACTACACAAATACTGTGCAACTTCAATAGCGCGTTGGACCACCTCCAGTTGCAATACATGCCGCCACACGGTCCAGCATTGAGTTGATTAGACACCTTATGTTGCCCTGAGGCAGATGGGCCCACAAATCTTGAACAGCCAACTCTAAATCATGTACAGAGTGACACGATGGCATCTGCCGTTTTAGCTGATCCCACACGTGCTGTACAGGGGACAAATCGGGAGAGCGGGCCAGCCATGGAAGAGTCTGAAAATGACGTAGGAAGTCTTGAGCAACTCTTGCTGTATGCGGACGAGCATTATCTTGCTGGAAAATAGCCCATGGGAGACCATTTAGGAAAGGTTCTACATGGGGTCAAAGAATATCATCAACGTAACGTTGGCCCGTTAAGGTTCCACGCATTACAATTAAAGTGGACCGGCTATCATAGGCTATGGCCCCCCAGACCATTACACCAGCTGTGTGGGCAGTGTGACGTAGAACAGTGTGGGGGGAATTGTACCGCTCAACAGGGCGCCCCCACACCCGTACACGGTTATCATCTGTCCCCAAAACAAACCGGGATTCATCACTAAACACAACCTTTTGCTAATCTGTGACATTCCACATTCATCTGGCTTGGCACCACTGTAGACGCAGTTGCCGATGTTCCGGTGTTAAAGGGAGTGCACGGAAAGGGCGCTTGGATTTAAAATTTGCTTCTGCAAGGTATCTGGAAATTGTGGAACAATTGCTACGCCTACGTCTGCTTGTATCGTTGAACGAGTCACTGTGGGGTCCACAAGTGCTTGCCGCACGATCCTTCAATCCTCTCTCCTCGTGGTCTTCCTGGTCGCTCCAGACCCGGTTTTCCGCGCGTGGGTACCTTCTCGTGTCCACTGCTCCCAACAATTTAACGGCACACTCCGAACGATCCACCTGGCCAGCAACACGGTGCGTCGACCAGCCTGCAGTTTTCACCCCGATGATCAGGCCTCTCAAACTCGCTTAACTGTGAGAAATATCTTCTAGCACGTTTACCTGGCATGTTTCGCTTACCAAAGTCTTCCTACAATCGGCGGGTAATCGTCACGTTTATGAATCTTCGAATTTGCGCTGGCTTATATAGCACCCTCTTCCTGATTGTAGCGCCACCTCGGCGTGTATGAGCATTCGTATTGGCACAAAACTTGGATCATTTCCATATCACATTACGCTGTACTTATTTGCAAAGTTTTGCGATTGTACCTAGCTTCCTTTTTGGGTCGCTATTTTCAATGTTCCTGAGTGTATATATTATTGATATCTAAGCCCTAGCATTAAGAATTCGATTATATTGAATAATATAAGAAAACCTGTAACTCTCGACTCTTGATATAAAAAAAGGACAGGACTTCCAATTTGTATTTTCTAAAAATTTTAATAATTGAAGTATAGGAGGATGTTTGTACTTTCGTAACCCTATAACCAAGTGGATTTCCGCGTAACCAATTTTTGGTGGAACTCTACTCCATAAAGTAAGCATGCTAGACAAATTTTAAGTCTAAGTCTAATAGAGTAAAAGCGAAATTTTTATTATCAATTCCCTCCGTAATTCCGTTGAGAAACGTTCTCCAATATAACTGTTCTTAGCGGATTTCAATTTAACAAATGGAAAATGCAAATCAAGTTCCACTATTATAATCTTTGTATTTCGAAAAAAAAAACAAATTTTTTTGTGTCAATACGCCCCAGTAACCCCATGCTCCCCCAGGAGTTGATTCCCTAAAATACATTCTTAGTAGATCCCTTTCAACAAAAGAAACATGCTTAACCAATATCAAGTATGTGGGTCTAACAATTCAAAAACGGGATTTTTTTCCATATAAATTCCCCGTGACCTCTCGCCAACCCTCCTTGGGGTTTTATTTTCGTTTTAATGTTTCATTTTAATGGAACTGTTCCATGAAAGGAACATGCCCACCAATTTTCAAGCAGGTAGGTATAATAGTTTAAAAAGCGGAAATATTTATATCCATTACGCCCCTTAATCCCCCGAAATGAAACTTGTGGTTTAATTTTCATGAAATCCATTTTGTAGTGGTTCTCTACTCTGCGAAATTAATGTTTTACCAAATTTCAAGACTGTATGTCTAATAGTTTAAAAATGGGAATAATTACCTATAGAGCCCCTTGAGAACCCGGAAACCGCAACTTGGGGGGACTGTTTTCACAAAACCCATGTTAGGAAATGTACTGTATGAAAGGAATCTGCTTATCAAATTTGAAGACTGTGAGTCTAATAAATTAAAAATTGAAAACAATTAACTAGAACGCCCCTTGAGCCCCATCAACGCCACCTGCGGTCAATTTTCAGAAAACGCATTATATAGCGGAGCTTTACTCCATGAAAGGATTCTGCTTATCATATTTCAATAATGTACTTCCAGTAGTTTAAAAATGAAAACAATTATTTATAACGCCCCGTAATGCCCCTTGCTGTTCGAATTTCGCAAAGTCCGTTCTTAGCGGATCTGTATTCCATGAAAAGAACATGCCTACCAATTTTTATATCTGTAGGTTGAATAGTTCCGGAGATATCGTGATTAGTCAGTCAGTGAGTCGCTTTTCTCTTTTATATATATATAGATATATATATATAACCCAAATTTGCTGGTCTTAATTCAGTAACAGCTTTAGAAATCATAATAGGTCTCCTTTTTAGTCCATTGACTTTTTTGGTTTCTTCCATTTTTATTACACTAATATATATATATATATATTCATATATACACGTATATATATATACATTCATATATACACGTATATATATATATATCGTCTCACTCCACCACTTCTCTCTACAAAAATAAAACTTCGGAAATTATTTTTTTCCTCAAGTCTCAACTGAAGATATACTAAATTTTTCTTCAAAAAATTTAAAATCCTTTCCCTGTTCTTAGCCCGATGGACTTTATTTTTGATATCCAAGACAACAATCATAAACATGCTTGTGAATTCACTGAAGAACTTCCTCTGTAAATCATGAGTCTTATGAAGATAATTTCATGAAAAAATTTATTCGAACATCAGATTTCAAAAGCGCACTACTGTTCTCCACACCGCTCCTCTGGGGAATTTAAGCATCTCAATCGTGTCACTAGAAAAGGAGTTCAAAAGCAGTAAAAATTCAAAAGAAAAGAGCCGATCACAAATATGCACCGATTTTATCTCCGCTTATAATTGGCGATACTAAAAATAACATTATGAGAGTACAAAAGCAGACTATATACAATAAATATTCTGAAAACGTTGCACTTAGGAAATAAAAATGGAAGCTTAGTTTGAAAATTAATTCAATGAATATAATAATTTAATTGAAGGCTGTGAAATTTGTGTCACATTTTCATGAGTATTGAAAACACTGGCGGAGCTGGTCCTGAGTGGACCCTGTATCATCCTTGTGGGCACTCTCTAAGGCCGCCCCTGCGATTTTTTGCTTACATATTTTGGTGCCCGCCCTCAAAGCTTGGGGCCCCGTATCATTGATACGCGGTAACTATGCCCCTGATTGGAAATAGCATTAATTTGTAAAACAAGAAATGGAATGCTATTAAAAAAGGACTGACAAAAAGTGCTCTAGTTAATATTTTCTAAGAAAAATGACATTTTCTTTTTAAAGATTCAAATCGAAACTTTATTTCCATAATAAGCATTCTTCTATGACAATTTCAAATACAATTTGTATCTAAGAGATATGAGCAGAAAGAAACTTATTAAAATTTCGCATATATCTACCAAACAAAGAGAATTAGATCGATAAATAAATAAAGGTAAAGATAAATAAAACAAATATCCCCTAAAACTCGAGAAAAAAAAAATACTTTTTCTAAATTTCGAATAAAGATCTACCAAATTCTTCGTCGAAAAATTAAAACCGCCACCCATATTTCGTTTCCCTTCTTAATCTTATGGGCATTGTTTATGATACCTAAGACAATGTAAACGTTTTTGTCAAGAGACAATTTGAACGTTTTCTTCCTAAAAATCCGGAGCCTAACAACGATGATTTTATAGAAAAGTTGAAATGAATTACCTGATTTCTAAACTACAATACCAATTTCCACAAAAAGGGATAAATGTCATCCGAAACTAGGAAACAGTAAAATTTTACAATAGATTTCCCTCAAAAATGTTGTACTCAAAGGCCTACCCTGAAATACAATAATTCATGTGACAAAATATCAAGTGCATTACACTCAATTATTTTCCATATGAATGGGAAAAACTCACATAATAATTATACCTAAATTAAGCAAATATATCCTATGTTTTCCGACAAATCCAGACCGATTAGCCTCATCATTTCTGCAGAAAAATGTATTTTTGAGTAGATTCCTGAACTATATATACTTAGAAGTGCAATGCACATTTTGATACCTATCCATTAGCACGGCTTTCAAAAAAAAAAATGTCTCCGCACCCGATTTTGTGCAGCAGTGACAGAACCTTATTCAAACGTTGAAATTATTTGTAGAAAACTCTTTCACATTCTTTCCTCACCCCCCCCCCCCATTTGCTGACACGTTTTTCCTCTCTTCGATCTGGTTCTTCAAAGAGCGCATGCGCTCTCATACCGACTACATCTGTCAATCATTTCTAATCTACACCCCGTTGCTATAGTAACGATAGGTTTCCAGAAAACAAGCTTCATCTTTATGACGTCATCTGAGTTGCAAACAACGCCATCTGTTGGATAAAGCAGATTTGGGAAATTTCGAAAACGCTCTTAACTAATTAAAATAACAAGAAATGAAAAGTAAAAATTATTCAAAATGTAAATAAAATGCAATAAGAACTTCAGCAAAAAGCATTCGACTAATACAGCAATACAAAAATAGTATAGGAACTATTCAATTATTTTTTTTTCCATACTACATAACAGATGGCGCTAGCATTGTATTAAAAAACTATCTGAGTGCATATAGCGCTGTCTCGATCCACTCCTCCACCGTGCCCAATTCAGTATATGTGACCTTGAGCCCTGAGGTGCATGAGCAGATGTTCCGGTCAGTCTGACTCGAAACCCCCAGTGTTAAGTTCGCAAGCAAGCTTGGTACTCATTTATCGATCAAGTGAAGGAATGAAAGACTGAGTCAACCTTGCCCAGCCCGGGGTTTGAACCTCGGACCTGTGGTGTGGAAGCGCGATACACTAACCACTCAAATCTAACTTCGTCAGAAATAACACAGAATGAATTTAAAAATAAAATTTAATGAATTAATATTTGAAAAAACTTTCATCAAGTGTCATCCACTACAAGTTTAAAAAATGTATTTGAATTTCAGTGAATGAATAAAAAGTATTTTATTAACAATTGAAAATTTGAACAAGATGTACAGTCAGACCTCTAAACAACGAAGTCGCTAAATCCCGAAAAAGTTCGTTATATAGAGGCTCCTCTTTCAATTCTCTTGATAAGCCACATAAAACAAATTTTTAATTCATAACCACTATTAAAAAAAGAAATTATATTCACACACACCTCTTTGTAAATTAATGTATATTTATTTGATAAGTCTTGCCTATTAAAAAAGAAACCGCAAGGAAAGTTTCTTGACGCCTTATCCACTTCCTGGAGAATTCAAATACTTTTTTTCTTTGATGCTCAAGCACTTACATTTTGACATTTTCGAGCTACAAGACAACTCCACTCAGGGTGAAAGGAAATATCGATGTTGCTTTTAGTGAATTGGGACAATGCGGGTTTAAAATTGCACTTGTATGAAACGCTAAGAATTCTATTGCTCTCTGTAAATTAGGCACCTTATAAAACCAGTTTAAGATTTATGGCCTCTATAAAATGTGCTAAAAGAGAGAATAACCTGAAATGTCCAGAAATACTTTTAAAATAGGGAGGGGGGGGAATGGAATCACAAGAGAAAAAGTTCGTTATATAGAAAATGCACTTCGTTCTAGGGAGGTTATTTTACGAAGAAAATCGTGAAATGTTCTTGGTTCCAGGAAAAAGTTCGCAATATAGAGGTTCGGCTGTTTATATGTATAGAGAGAGAGAGTGAGCTATATATATATAATAGAGTAGGAATTGAAAAAGAAGACAGAATTGGGGGCACAAAAGGAAGCCTCTCTTCATAAGAATACCAAAGGAAAACTCATTAGTGTTGAGTCACTATACCACAAATTAATATGCAGAGCCAGAGTGAGTGAGTGATTTTGGGGTTTATTGGCGCAAGAGCCGATTTCGGCTATACTGCGCCAAACATTTGTTTTAATATCTGTGGTCTAGACGGGAAGAGAGAAAGAAAGATTGAATTAAATGACAAGAAAGAGGGTCGAAAATAGAGAAGGATCACTAGGGTACCCCGGGTTCGTGAAGCCCGTGTTTACCAAAGTGCAGAGCCAGAGAAAATCGGAGGAGGGGGGGGGATCTCCACAATGTGGTATTCTAACTATGCAGTTAAAACTAGGAATAATTAAACAATATGCAAAATGTCAGATAGTATCATTAATGTAGGATGCTCAACTAGGAAGATAGAGCTCAATCACATTTACTTGAGCCAGTGGTCTTCAAACTGTGTTCCACGGAACCTTAGGTTCCCTTCACACCAAACGATTCCGAGTCTATCGCGATCACTCCAATTCACAGCGATTCTGAATGAACCAAGATTCGCCTTCACACCCCCAATACGGGTCAGTCATTCATCCATCAGTTGCTGTTGAACATAGATGCTGTTTTGATAAACGCTGTAATTTTTCGTAGGAGGCAACGGCGCAAGAAAAAGAAAAATAGGTTATGGATCTACGAGATCAATAGAAAAAGGCTAGAATTTGGTATTTTTCATCATCTACATCCAGACCTTAGGAAAGATGAAAGGAAATTCTACAGTTTTTTCAGAATGAGTGAGGAACTGTTTTCCATTCTGTTGGGACAAGAAATTTCGAAACAAGACACAAATTATAACAGCAGAAGAAATACTTTCAATTTGTCTCGGGTAAATATAAATTTGTTTAGTTATCTTTTTTTGATTACCTTTCTAATGACTAATTACTTTTGCTTATATCGGAAGCTTAATGCTCCTATTAATTTCACAACTGTATCCTTATTAATTTATTTTCAAAATGTGAAATATATAAAACAAATATAAGCATGGCTTTTATATTTCTTCTGTTAGTATCAAGTGCAATTATAGTTTGACAAATGTAACAAATTAAAAATATGTATTGTAATTATATGAAAATACAATTGCTTAAAAAAAATGTGTTTTAAAAAGGCATTTCCCATTAATAGTAGCACACACAACTGGTTTTTTTTTAAAATTATAATCTTAATAATATTTTTTTAACTACCTTTTCTTATGACTAAATACTTTTGTTTATTTCAGTAGAAGTTTAATGTTCTAAGATATCAAGCTATTAATTTCATAACTGTATTCTTATTAATTTATTTTCAAAATGAAATATATAAAACAAATATAAGCATGGCTTTGTGTTTTATATTTCCCCTGTTAATATCAATTGTAATTATAGTCTGACAAAAGCAAAAAAATTATAAATATATATTTTAATTATATGAAAATAAAATTACTCTTAAAAATAATATATCTAATGTTTAAAAAGGTACTTTTTTAAAGAATAGTTTTACTCTGGGTTTTTTAATGCATAAAAAAAAATTTTACTCCTTACATATTTGCCAATTACTTTTTGTTTTGTTTTAACCTCTATATAACAAAATTTGAAATCCAAAGCTTAATTTTTTTTAAGTTAACAATGGTATTGGTGTTATTGTATTTTTGTATTCTCATAAATATTTAATTTTTTTCTCTTCCAAAATTAAACAATTCTAATGAAATTAAACAATTCTGTTTCAAACATCCTTCAGAAAATTACGCCTCCCCCCCACATTTCATTAAAATATTTGTTGTTGTGTTGTTACTAATGCCACCTGTCGTTAGCCTAAGCTTTGAGCCCCCAAGAAGGTGACAGTACGATTTCGCTCACACAACACGATAGATGGCGACACCATTGGGACCCACTGATTTAACGAGCACGTTCTCCGTGTGCACTCGGCGAGTATTTGGTGGCATCGGGCATCGAACCCAGGCCTTCCGGTCTGGAGTCCGATGCTCTAACCACTAGGCTACCCACGGCCCATTAAAATATTTTTAAGTGAAGAACAAAATTTTCAAACTGAATAAAATAATAAATAGAAACTTTATGCTATAATCGCTAATACAATATAAAACAAAAATCAAACCACTAATTATTCAAGTCAATTTTTTCTTTGAGCAACTCAAACATTTTAAATTTGAAATCGAAATTTTCTGCAGGTGTTAATGTTTTCAAATACAGCACCATACTTAATAAGAACATCCTATCTGTGTGTGTGTGGGTTGGTTTCATCAACCCTTGAGGAATTTATTTTTTTTCTCCTCCAAATACTCCCTGACGATGTCAGGGGCCTTTTCTGGAGTTCACTTTTTTTCTTTTAAAGCTCCTCTTGGGAGTTTTCAATACTACCAGTAGCATCCAGACTGCATAGAATTTCAGGAATAATTTCTTCTGACATAATGTTTTCCGTCGTCATCTCACGGATGATCTGCATAAAACAAGACTTGTTGTAGCTCAAATGCAACATTGCAAGAAGTACTCCTGGATTCCAAGCCTGGATCTAGAAATGACATCATTTCATAATATGATCATGTAGATTTCGGCTTTGCCCCAGATCGAGAGGGTTTATGTTTTTTGCTCCTCTTTTCCCTCATGTAATTTGATCGCAACTGATGCCACTTTTCCTTCAGTTGCTCTTCTGCAAAGAGAAAATGTATAATCAAAAAAATGTCATGTTAGTAAAAAAAATTAACTAACTTTTAGTTTCTTTGATCATTAACACATATAACAGAATAAAAATAATCTTTATAGACTGATTATATACTATTATTCGTTATTCTTACTTCTTTTTCCTTTATTTACAGGTATCTCATCACAGGCCATTCCTTCACATCTTTAACTTTTTATTATCGTGTGGGACTGTCGACTATCCATGAAATAGTCAGAGAAACATCCCAAGCATTATGGAATGCTCTACAACCATGCTATATGGCAATTCCTAGTACAGATGAATGGTCAAAAATAGCCCAGGACTACAACGACAAATGGAACATGTCGAACTGCATTGGCAGCATAGATGGGAAACACTGTCGCATACAGCGTCCATGCAATGCTGGATCTCTTTTTTTTTATAATTACAAAAGATGTCCATTCAATTGTGTTGCTTTCTGTTGCTGATGCTAATACGTGCTTCACCATGATATAAGGGGGGTGCTTATGGGAAGGAAAACGATAATTCCATATTCACCCAATTTGAAATGGGGGAAAGCATTTAATGCATAGCAACTGAATATATCATGAGGGGAATTTTCATTGCCTGGTTCTGCACACAGAACAGAAATGTACGTAATAGGTGATGAATCATTTCCCCTTCAAAAGAATTTAATGCGACCGTTTCCCAGAAAAAATTTAGGTTTTGGCAAGAGGAATTTCAATTTTAGGCTCTCTCGCGCTCAAAAGTCAATCAAGTGCGGCTTTGGGGTTTTGGCCAAAAAATTTGAAATTTTGGAATCCTGCATAAAAACAGATACACGCTAAAGAAATACAACTTTAAAATGTATTTGTGCATTGCACAATTTTGTAAAAAAAAACAGCAAAGCCAGAGGAATGCAATTTTAGAACAAGAATTGTTCCCTTGGCAGGGAGGAACTAGCCAGTCCCTCCCATTTACCTCTCAGAGAATAGGAACAAATGAGGCAATGCATGTAAGAAACATACTGAAAGATTACTTTGTGGCCCCCGAAGGGTTTTTAACTTGGCAAAACCACACACACACACACAAATGTGAATTTTAATAAAGGATTCTTACATATTATGTGTTTTGTCTAATTTTTATTCAAACAAAGTGTTATTTCTTTTTCTTTTATAATAATGTATCATACAATTGCTTTCAATTTTTTCATACCTTTCTAGTTTTAATGAAATGTAACTGAAAATTTTGCCTTTTTATTTTGATAAAGAAATTTTTAATATTCCAAAAAATGTGAATAAATTATAGAATTTTGTTAAATAATGTAGTTTTTAGAATTATTTGTATACATGCTGTCAATAATTCGAAGTTGAAGGAACCAATGAAAAACTTTGAATTAATACGAGGTAGGGGAAAACTCCCAAAATACACGAAGAGAAATTTTTTTCTAACATTTAAAATTGAAACTATGTAATAAAACAACAAGTGTGTACATTTGTATAAAATAATTTTAAAGTATTCTTAATAAGTGCATATACAGTATAAATATTCAAAAGTTAAAAGTCCAGTATTATATTTTTATATATATATTTTGAACATTATGTATGTATTAAAAACAACTATTAAAAGAAAACATACTTTATTCAATTAATATTTTTGACGAAAAAATCTGTTTTTTTTGTTTTATGGCATTCAAGCTAACTTTGTCAATAGATATTTCTAGAATAAATGAAGCTTTAAAAATGTCTGCGTCAACATGATTTTCAAGGGAAAAGTTGCGTAGTTTGTTTAGTGACACTTTAACTCTTCTGTCAGAGTTACCGAAGTCAACTCCGATGGTCATCAAAGGGGCTATGTTACAGGGGAGACAATACAACACAAAACATGTAAGCACCAGCTTGTTTGCTACAGGACTCTACATCCGTAGTGGGCATTACGTCGATCGCGATCGACTGGTGAGACATTTTGAGGTGACCACCAGAAGATTTTAGCAGTTAGTAATTATGTGCGGAAAATTCAAGATTGGCTGACAGTACGCAAACTAAGTCTTCTACTGACTATAACAACCCAAACTAACTGAAGATGAAAATGTTTTATTTCTTAATGTATTTTGAATTGTTTCATAATAAATACATCATTTGATATCATTATATTTGTGGCTATTATTATTAAGTTTGTATCTTGCGCTTTGTTTTAAACGCGATTTTTAGAAGTGTTGTTTTTTATTGTAGCTCTGTAGGTAAATAAATATATTCCATGTTTATTATTAAGTTATAATAACCTTTTCCTTACCTCACCACACCTACGACATTGGGCAGTGGCGCACACAAGAATTTTTCGGGAGGGGGTCGAAGGTCTACCATTCTCGTATCATACCCCAATACGCAGCCAGATATTTTATTATTAATTTTTTCTTTTTGTCGGGAACAAAAAAACAGCAAAAAATAAATTTCTGAATAAATAATTAACATTAATTAATTAAAAAAATTACTAATAATAAATACTTAATTACATTTTACGTACTATATTATAGTGAATCGGGGGAAAAATCAAGGGCTATGAGGGAGGATCCAGACCTGTGGACACCATCCCCACCTTGTGTGTGCCACCAACACTGGGTGGACCGCAACTTCTTGAAAAAATTAGAAGTAGCCCGTATCCTGGAAAAGTCTGCCCACCCCTGCTCTAGATGATAGTGAGTCTTTGAATCGTAGAAAGCGATCAATACAACACGCGATCTCTTCGAATTATCGCGTGTTGTATTCTGGCCGGCCACAAATTTTACTTCGAAATGTTGAGTGTAGCAAAACGTATTATTTTAGTTCGAAATATCAAGAGTTTTTCTAGGGGCTGAGCATACACTTCGAATTAGCAAAAGTCGACTGCATGTACTTATTGATTCACATAGAATTTTAATAATGGTTTTGTGCTTCAGAGCATTCATTTTTATTTTAAATTAAAAAAAACATAAAATAATACTTAAGATTAAAACATACAATGCTCTTTTGACTTTAAATCTTATAATTGTAATTTTTTTTGTCATATTTTAATACTTGTTTACAGCAAAAAAGATATGAAAATATGCAAGGAATAAAATAAGCTGTTTCACAATACAATTAAATGCTTAAAAAATAATTAAATTGGAAATATTTTAAACTGTTTTAGCTTTGAAGTCTGTAATTTGAAATTTTTCATATATTAATATGTATCTACTACTGAAAAAACATCAAAATAAAAAAAATATTTGATCTAATTATGTAAAATAATACCTGTAATTTTGTACAAATTTTCGTGATTTTGTTTTGATAGTTTTAAAATATACTGTACCCCAAATGACAACAAAACACAGTTTTCTAAAATGAACTGTTTTGAGAAAAACGAGGAATTATTTTCGTAGTTAAAATGGGTATATTTTTAGACATATCTACAAAAACAATAGATTTTTTCACGAAGTCTGTTATACTTGGGTTAAGTTTAAATTTAAATATTCACATTTGTAACAACAAAACATCGAATTTTTAAAAAAATAATGTAAATTAAAAAACGATGAAAAAATATAAACTTACCTGGTTGCTTAGTTCCTCTCCAATTTTCCTCCACACATATACTATGAAATTACGATTGCAGTGATTTTCTCCCGTATGTTTATCAGTAATTCAACATTCATCGTGTGTGATTCCAGTTCCATGATGGTCGAAAATCTGACCTACCGAATCCCGCGTGAAGGAGAATGAAGACGGATTGAACACCAGTTTCGGCCGGTGTAAAGGCAGGAAGTGAATCTTGGCTTATTTGTGCGGGAAATTACGAAGCCGAATCCTAGTCGATCAGATAAGTTTGATGGGGAATGACTCGGAATCTTTTGGTGTGAAGGGAGCCAGGCGAAGCTATGCACTGCGCAGTTCATATCCCCACCAAACTCCGGTGCACCACGTACACCCCTCCAAAAAAAACCTCTTCCCATACTCCTTGGAGTACACTTTGGCAAACACTGTATTTCACCATCGTTTGACGCAAATGTGTTTATACTGAAAATTTTCTCATATCCTAAATAAGTGTCGGAAAATAAACTTTTCGAAATACTGTTAAAATACTTCGAATACTGTTAAAATCAGGTACTTTTTAGGAATTGTTATTTTGCAATTTATCATTTTCCCAGGATATAATAGTTTTTCTACGCTTTGTTTTTCGAATACATAACGATATTTTTCCAAGTCTTTTTTTTTTTTCTTTTCTTCTTCAAGTCATTTTTTTCTAAATATACCGGTATGTTACAGTCTATATTTTTGTAAATTCAGTGTATTGTAGATCAGTAAACAGGTATCTGTGTATATGAATGGCATATCATCAAAATATTTAACTTTCAAACGATAAGACTCACTCTTTATTGCATTGTTTAAAAGAAATGGGAAACAATTGTAAATTTTCTTATAAAAAAACCGTCACTAAAAACAATTAAATATTTTTGTAATTTCTGTCACTAATAGCACATTTTTATCTCATATACTAATATCTGTTTTCTCTCTTTCATTTTACAGTTTGTTTTTCAACTTGATACTTCTGAAGCAAGATGTATTCGAAAGAAGAGAAAGTGTTGAGATTTCGCAATTTAATATTCTCTGACAAACATCTATTTTAAAAAAAAACCGGATATTCTTTCTTCATTCCTTCCAGTGCTAACATACGATATTTTTTAGAAAAAAAAATTTTTTGAAGACATTTTATGCTTGTATAACATAATGTTGACACTTAAAGAAATTATTCTAGTGAAATTTGCTGCTGGATTTGTCAATAATTCTGATGCCAGAAAATTAATAAATGATTTCAGAGAGGAAGTATGGAAGAAAGCCCTAAGGGAAAAAATATCATCTTTAAATATTCCATTGATCTTCCATGAGGAAATAATTGCCTTCATAAAACCCATCAAGTTAGATGTTGACTACTGGAGAAGAGATCACAATGGAATATTCACGGCGAAGCAGGAATCCTGTGTTAAGTTTTGCTTTAAAGTAAATGGAATGGTGGATAGAATCAAAACTGCCGATGCACTAATTCATTCTGAATGGTTGGATGTACAATCGCGTTTTGTGCTAGCTTGTCAGTATTGGTCTGGTTGGGATGTCCTTACTTTTTTTAAGAATTTATATAAGGCTGAAAGAAATAGAATGTTACACAAGTTTTCAAAAAAAAACAAAAAATTAAGCGAGCATGAAAAAAAAATTGTACAATGGATTAAACACTACAAAGGAGGATGTATCTCTAAATCTCTCAGCCATGGGGGTGTAGTAGCTATTATTATTATAGTGACTTGTCTCTACAGAGTCGTATTTTGGATAATCTACCGGAGGAGGATTGTAAATCTTTTTTAGACGCAGTATTTGGAAATACGAATAAGATGCACATTGGCCGCTTTTGTCTTTCGAGGATGAGTGCTGATCATCGAGAGCAGTTACTTACACGTTTTCCGTCGAAGGTTTTAACCATATACTTATTTTGGCCTTACCACCGTTTTTTCCTGGAAGCCGCCAATAAAGTTTGGGATTGTCTACCTGAACATCACTTTATTTTCTTAATACACATCATTATTTATCAGAAAATTGTAGCTTTATGGAAAGACTTTGATTATGTGTACCTTCTGCGACAGTTCTGGCAAAGAAGTCCGGATCATTTAAAACAATGTGTCGAAAGCACAGACATTTGGGAGATGTTAATGGAAATAGTTAACCCTGGATTCCAGATAGAAAAAGTTCTACAGGCATCACACAGACGTTCCCTTTCACATGCTCGATTATGTAAGTGTAATGGAAATTCATATAAGGATGTATTAATTGATGTGATATGGGATCAATAAATTTTATTTATAGTTTTAAAAGTATTTAATTTATTTTGACAATTTTTGTACTCGTTTTTAGTATTTTCTGTTTTACCTCAAAAGATTTTCAGCAAACATTTTTGCTAAAGTTGGATGTATAAAAAGACTTTATCTATACACACACTGCCTTCCAAAATTTTTGATATAAACTATTTTTTGTTCCTAATTTGAATATGAATGAACATATATATATATAAGAAATTTGAAGTAATTGTTCATTAAACACTTTTTATTGAACTTGGTACTGGAATTCACAAACATAATTTATCAGGGAAAAGTGCTTTTAGCAGAAGAGTTCATTGTTTTGGAAAGAACAATGAAATTTTATGAGAAAAAATTGGCATAGTAAAAATATATATGTATACCAAAAAAAGAATTCTAATAAGAAATAAGCTAAGTAGCAAAAAAAAATTTATTTGCTTTATTCATTAAACTTTTACTCCTTCATACCTGTAAATTATTCTTTATAATTCTAGTTAAACGGGAATGGCTGTTTTTTGTAGAATGCAATTGAACAATCGACAGACTAGGCTTTTTTTTTCCCGTTAGAAATTGTTATGTTTTTTAAAAGACATCCGGAATTGAAAGTATTTTAATTTATTTTTCTAAAATTCGTTCATATTTTTGTAAAATATTGATAAATGGCTTTTTAAAATTAAAATTCCTTTAAAATTACTTCAGTAATAAACATCTTAGTTATGAACAACGATCAGATAACTATGAAGGAATCTAAGCTGATAAATCTCATTTTTTTCAAAGCAGCCAATCACTAAAGGAGTACATGTGGAGTTCTTTGGTGGATTTAGAACTCGAACCCTTGGCTCGAATTCTAAATGGATGGATATCGCTGCTCTTGAAACTCACAACTTTCGGGCCTCTGAGACCAATATCATTAGTGAATTCTTGAAGTCAATAGATAAAATAGTGTTGTGTGTATTAATAATTGAAACGTTTATATTTAATAATTTTCTACAACATTGGGGCAATACCTTTAGCCTCGTGATATATAATAAAAAATAATTTGATGTGCTCTTTCCCTTTCGGGAGAGTAAAGAGTTCAAATGCCATTCGAAACAAATTGTGAAAAATCACTCATTTGAGATATGAAATTATGATGCACATTTATTAATGTACAGAACGGAAGTAAATTTATATAAAGAAATTATAATCAAACATATATTCCTGAAAACAGTGAAACCTTTTTTCTGGTTATCTTTCATCTATTCTTTTCACTTTCTAAACGCTTCATTGGACAAACTTATGTTCAAAATTTAAATAATTTTATATTTCCAATACATATTTTGGAGGTAACTCAAAATTCAATACTAGAAGGGTTGTTATTATGAATATTTCAATTCGTTCTCCAAATTTTGTGGAATACAGATTCCTCTTAGATCATCCTTTTTCAGCAGCTTAAAAAAATGAAAACGCATTTGAAGATTATGAATATGCTCAAAAAGTATGAAATATGTTTCAAATGATTAGCAAGACCTTGTCATGGATAAAATAGTAGGTGTAACTTTTGATCTTCAATATTTTTTTTCATTTTATATTCTGTTTAGTTATTGTTCCTTGCACAAACACATATTAATACAGCTGAAAACCACTGCAAAATACAAAAAAAAGTTGGAAATTGTTTATGAACTTGAAAGTACACGCAGAGTTATCTAGTTAAGAATAATGAAAATCGAATATTTTTTTCATGTTAATCCTAAAATAATAAAAACTGCAAATTTTTTTTTGTAGTGCAAAGCTAAAGTGTATTTTCCTTATAATCTTACACTATTAAAATTCGAAGGTAAACAAACGTATGTATGTATCTATCTATCTATCTATCTGTATTGTTCTGATTATCAAATGTTCGTGAACGCTGGTTCGAGTTTATCAAGAATGATGTTACTACTTGGACTGTATATTGTTTATTTACGAGACGGTGCTATTCGCACGCTGTTCCAAGATGGAAGCTACAACAACAACTCGTGCGGAGGGTTACATCAAAAACATTGGCGGAGGTGCTCAGTCGTTGGATGGCATGCGCGACAAAAAATAGATACAATTACGCAGACTGAACATCCTCCCCCCGTTGAATTACATTCAATCAATATACAAAATTGCATAAATCAAATAACATATAAAACATAATAAACAAATGATACTCTACATAAATCAAGAAAAAAAACATTAAGTTCACAAGTTACATATTAATTGTCCAAGGGCAGAATACACACTTTCCCAATGCTGCGTTTAATATTGCCCTTATTAGTTTTTATTTCTACTACGCGAACCTTCTCATCCGTACCAGGAAATAGCTTTATAATGCGACCTAAGTTCCATTTATTTACTTGAAGGTTATCATCCTTTATTAGGACCATTGTATTTAATTTCACGTTATCTTTGTGAAATTGCCATTTATTTCGTTGTTGTAAATTGTTTAAATAGTCACGAGACCATTTTATCCAAATATGTTGAACTATTTTTGTTAATCTTTGCCACCGAGAAAGTGTGTTTTCTGACTTGTCTAACAAATTTGGTTCAGAAATGGAAGTGATGGGTCTTCCAATCAAAAAATGTCCTGGAGTTAGCACCTCCAAGTCGTCAATATCTTCTGATAAAGGAGTTATTGGTCTGGAGTTTAGAATTCCTTCAATTTGTGTTATTATAGTTAAGAATTCTTCCAAAGTCATCTTTAGATTTCCTACAGCTCTTTTTAAATAAAATTTGAACGATTTCACTCCTGCCTCCCAAAGCCCCCCAAAATTTGGAGCTCTAGGTGGCATGAAGTTCCAAGAAATCCCTTCGGAAAAGAGATAAGCAGAAAGCTTTTTATCAGGAAATTTTACCAAATTATGTAATCTTTTTAATTCTCGATTAGCCCCAACAAAGTTTTTGGCATTATCTGATGATATAGTAGCACATTTCCCGCGTCTAGCTACAAAACGCTTCAATGTAGCAAGGAAGGCGTCTGTGGTCAAATCCGAGACAATTTCGAGATGTACGGCCTTTGAGGCTAAGCAAACGAAAATGGCTACATATATCTTTTGGTAAGTGCCCTTTCTCTGGTGTTTATACCTTATGAAAAAGGGTCCACAATAATCAATTCCGGTATGCAAGAAAGGATAACTAGGATTTACTCTCTCTCGAGGTAAAGAACCCATAAGTTGGTTTGCTACAATAGGTTTAATTTTAAAACAAACTACGCATTCATGCACAATTTTCCTGGCTATTGATCTGCCACGAAGAGGCCAAAATTTTTGTCTTGTGCAATATAGTAAAGATTGAGGACCTAAATGAAAATTTCTAATGTGTATATTTATCATAATTAATTTGGTGAGAAGATGATCCGCAGGGAGTATAGCTGGATGCTTTTGACTATAAGTTAAATCCGAATTCTGCAAACGTCCTCCTACCCTTAAAATTTGATTGCCATCTAGAAATGGATTTAAAGAGAAAAGTTTACCTTTTTTTGAAATACAACCACCTTTAGCTAGAGCATCGATTTCTTCCTTAAAAGCAGTGGTTTGCAGATTTTTAATCAGCCATAATTCTGCTTCATTCACTTCACTATAATGTAATTGACCAGACCTTTTTACACTAGGATTTCTACAGTTCTTAATAAACCTGAAAATATAACTCAAAATATGCAACAGTTTAGTATAGTTATTAGAACATTTTAAAAGATCATCAATAAGAAAGAATTTACAAGAAGTTAAAAGCACATCTGCAGGTCGTTTAAGTTCCTTTAAGTAGTCTCTGTCCGAAGTAATCATTTCGAAGTCAATTGGGTTTACACTGCGTTCTTCCTTTAAAAAATCTGGACCATACCACCAAAGTTGCTTAGAAGAGATGTCCGAAGCATTCAGTCCACGTGATATTAGATCGGCAGGGTTATCATTAGATGACACATGATTCCATTGACAGTTCTTGGTTAGTCTCTGAATTATTTTGATTCTATTGCCAATGAAAGTCTTAAGCTGCACAGGAGATCGTTGAATCCAGGCTAATACAATGTTAGAGTCCGTCCACAACTTTATTTGCTGGATAGGCAGTGTCAGGGAATGTAGAACCTTTTCCAGGAGCTGAGCCAACAACACACAAGCACACAATTCCAAACGAGGGATAGTGATTAGTTTCACCGGTGCTACACGGGATTTGCTACACAAGAGTCTTGAAGATACATCCTCTTCTGAGATCGATTGAACATACAGTACTGCACCATATGCCGCTGTTGATGCATCGGCAAATCCATGGAGGATAATTCTACCAGTTTTTAGTACGAGACGAGGGATATGGATATTTTGAATAACTGGCAGGGTAGACACGAAGTCGTTCCATTCTTTAGCAATTGGATTGGATAGTGGTTCATCCCATTCTAATTTGATAACCCAAAGTTTCTGCAATAGTAGTTTGGCCTTAGTTAGAATTGGCCCAATGAATCCAAGGGGGTCAAATAAACGTGCAATAATAGATAAAACTTCTCTTTTTGTGTAAGAATCCTGGCAGTTCACGACAGTCTTAAAAGAGAAATAATCAAATTGTGGGTTCCAAATGACTCCTAGAGTTTTAATTGTTTTGTCTGACGACTGGCAGTGGAAGTCCCAAGATTGCTCTTCTTTAGGTATTGAAGTTAATATTTCTGGGGTATTGCTACACCACTTATGAAGACTCATACCCGCTTTTTTAAATAGTCCAATTAATTCTGATTGTAGTAGTTGAAACTCTTGAAAGTCTGAACTTCCAGTTAATATGTCATCCATATAAATGTCTGTAATTGTAACTGCTGCAGCCAAAGGATAATTTTCTCCTTCGTCTCTAGCTAATTGCTGAATAGTCCGGGTAGCAAGATAGGGTGCACAAGTAGTCCCGTAAGTTACAGTGTTGAGTTTGTACGTTTTTACAGGACCATCAGCACTGTCTTTCCACAAAATCATCTGCAAATCTCGATGATCAGGGTTAATTAAAATCTGTCTAAACATTTTTGAAATATCTGTTGTAAAGACAAAGGTGTGCTGCCTAAATCTCAAGAGAATTGAAAATAAATCCTGCTGCAAAATCTCGCCTTTATATAAAATATCATTCAAAGAAAGACCTGATGTTGTTTTGGAAGAGGCATTAAAAACCACCCTAAGTGTCGTCGTTTTACTATCGGGGCGAAATACTCCATGATGGGGTAGAAAATAAGAGATATTTGTTTCAAGGGGATCAACTACTAATTGCATGTGTTTTAAGTCCATATATTCCTGTAAAAAAGATTTATAAAGAGTTTGTAATTCATTATTTTTTAAAAGTTTTTTCCAAAGTTGATTCAAGCGAATTTCAGCCAAGAACCTTGAATTACCTAAACAGTTTGGATCCTTTTTAAAGGGTAATTGTACAACATAGCGCCCTTCTTCATTGCGATAATGAGTGTTTTGATATTGAGTCTCACAAATTTCTTCTTCTAAACTATATTCCTTGGATGATTCATCTACCGTTTCAATTTCCCAAAATGCCCGCAATTGTTGATTAAGACTATCTGAATTTATTTCCGAATTAATTGCTAAACCGCAATATGAGTTTTCCTCAAATTTATCGGAGCTCCCTACAACAATGTAACCGAAAACAGTCTCTTGAAACAACCATTTTTCGCATGGCGATCGAAGTTGATTAGGCCTTAATAATTCAAAGAAAAGCTCGCACCCAATAAGCAGATCTATTTCTCCTGGAATTCCAAAATCTTTATCTGCGAGGTCAATGTTCGAAGGAATTTTAATTTCAGATGTATCCATGCGATGGATAGATGTTGTAGTAATAAATGGGACGATTAATAAATCTAATGCTGTTGAAAAACCTCCATTTTTGCTTTGAATTTCTGCATTTACTTTCTGTTTAACTTTAAGTGCTATTTCCCCTAATCCTGAAACAGATGCGTTTATTTTTTCTTTTTTCAGCGTTAGTTTATTAGCCAACCTTTGTCGAATGAAGGAAAGATGAGACCCAGAGTCCAAAATCGCCTTGCAGGGGAACAGCTGACCATCTCCCCCTTTTATGTGAACTATTGCAGTTGGGAGTAAAACGTTTTTCTTTTTTTCTTTTGATGAGTTGGCAAAAGTATTACAGTGTTCTGAGGGTGTTGACCTTTGGTCTTCCGCTGGCGGGTGGAGTTCGTTAGCTAGCGTTGTCTGCCGGGGGGAAGGAATGGCTTCAAATATATGCAGCGATGTGTGGTGACGCTTCTTACAAACGGAACACGAATTTTTTGATTTGCAATCTTTTACTTTATGGCGTTCCTTTAAGCAATTAATGCACAAATTAAGGCTTTTTATATGATTAAATCTATCTGATACTTTCATATTTTGAAAAACACTGCACTTGTAAATCAAATGAGGCAGTTTACAGATTACACAAGAATTTAAAGAATCATGGGAATTAAGAAAATTTTTACTTTTATTGAAGGGTACTTGTTTTTGCTTATATGTAACAGGAGAAGAACGATTAATACTATCAATAGTTTGGCTTCTTTTCTCTAAAAACATTATAAATTCATCTAATTCAGGAATTTCATTTGACTCAATAGATTGTTCAAACTGTTTACGAGTTTCTCGGTCTATTTTTTTCAGAATTATGTTAAACAATAAAAGATCGGATAAATTATTACGTTCAAAACCTAGAAGTTTTAAAGCTCTGATACTCTTGTTTAAAATATCTGTCATGTATCTAATATCTCGAGCTGATTCACTTATTTTTTCTATTTCTAATATAGCATTAATATGAGTTTCAGTTAGGAGACGCTTGTTTTCAAACCTAGTTTTTAATGCTTTGATGAGCGATTCAAAGGAATCATCCACTGTTTCAAGTAATTTGGCGTCACCTTGTAATGACGCCTTCAAGTAGTAAAGTTTTTGTGACTCGTTCAAGTCATTGTTCCTAGTTATAACATTATCAAATTGCGATTTAAAATTAGGCCATTCGTCGTATCTACCTCTAAAAACCGGCAAAGGTATTTCCGGAAGTTTTTTTTCTGTTTAGAATTAGCTCGAGATATTTCATTTTCACAACTATGAACAGAACTAACAGAGGATTTAGCAATTAAAGAATTGAGAATATCTCTAATTCTTACCTCCAAATCCTCTAATCTGTCCTCCATTTCCTGCAGGTCAGCCTCTATTTCTGCTAGTTCAGCATCACTAATGTCTTTGGTTTCATAGTACTGATCCTTCAATTCGTCAATCTTTCTGTTCATTTCTTGGACACGATTCAGTTTAATATCCAGTTTTGTAGGAGTATGATTTCTGGATTCTTCAACGAAAGTTTCTAATTTAGTAATGGTGCCTTTGAATGCACGCTTTGATCTATTAAGTTTATCCATTTTTTTTTTTTTTTTTAAACTCCGGCTCGACGGACCAAAAAATGTAATGTTCTGATTATCAAATGTTCGTGAACGCTGGTTCGAGTTTATCAAGAATGATGTTACTACTTGGACTGTATATTGTTTATTTACGAGACGGTGCTATTCGCACGCTGTTCCAAGATGGAAGCTACAACAACAACTCGTGCGGAGGGTTACATCAAAAACATTGGCGGAGGTGCTCAGTCGTTGGATGGCATGCGCGACAAAAAATAGATACAATTACGCAGACTGAACACTATCTATCTATGTGCGTCTATCTTCTCACGAACAGCACCACGCAGAAAGTCGCGGAAGGTACCAAAAGATCGGGAATTTTCCGGGGAAGCCGTATTGCCTATTTATATTCCGATATTGTAATTAGTTAAAAAGATATTAATTAAAAACCTTAAAACGCCGAATTGTTTTACTCCTGCCGGTTGTTTACTTGGCGGAACTTGCCTTCCGTTTCGGCCGAGCGGTAATCTTACGTTTTCCACCATATTAAAATTGTCATCCGATTTTCGGTGTCGAAATTAGACAAAAAATAATTACAGAATCGGAAAAATCATTTATTTCGCCACGACACGGTGTAATTTTTTTTGTAAAATAACGATATTTTCTATTTTTTTCGAATTTTTTAAAATAGTGTTAAAACTGATGCGTTTTTATGAAAATTATTTCTAAATCGTTGGGTATGAATTACTTTTCGTGTTATTAAATCGATATTCTACACTAATTAACTTCAAGCCTTTCTCTTTTAGATCCATTCATTTAAAAAATAAAATTCCAAAAACTTTTTTTTTTATAGAATTTTTAAAAAGTAGTCTTAATTTTTACTTCACATTGAATAACTTCGTCATTTATGAAGGTAATCTCACAAAACCTTTTTTCCGTGTGTACAGTAATATTATCCGTAACATATACGAAGATTGAAAAAATTGCTTCAAAATTACGGATCCCCTCAATTAAAAATTAAATTCAATTTGAACCGACCATTCATTATTATTGCCTATTTTCTGTTCTGTAAAACCTGCGTGGCGTGATTGGCTAACGCGCCGCTTTCGCGAAGTATCTTAATTCATTCTTATGTCCAGGTTCGAATCTAGCGAATTTCATTTTGTTCGTTTCTGCTTATTTTTCCCACGTAAATTAATTTTACTGATAAATACTTATTTTAACATGATCCTCTGTTATTTTAATGTACTTTTTTTTTTTTTTTTGCCTTAAAAAGGTTTTTTTCTGATTTTTAATCATTCAAAGTAATTTCTATCTTTTTCAACAATTCCTAACAAGAAGCTTTCATTTCTGTTTATTTTTCCCACGTAAATTTTCAGTGCTGTAATTTTTTTTGTAAAATAACGATATTTTCTATTTTTTTCGAATTTTTTAAAATAGTGTTAAAACTGATGCGTTTTTATGAAAATTATATCTAAATCGTTGAGTATGAATTACTTTTCGTGTTATTAAATCGATATTCTACACTAATTTACTTCAAGCCTTTCTCTTTTAGATCCATTCATTTAAAAAATAAATTTCCCAAAACTTTTTTTTTTTATAGAATTTTTAAAAAGTAGTCTTAATTTTTACTTCACATTGAATAACTTCGTCATTTATGAAGATAATCTCACAAAACCCTTTTTCCGTGTTTACAGTAATATTATCCGTAACATATACGAAGATTGAAAAAATTGCTTCAAAATTACGGGTTTTAAAGGGAAATCAGTAAATTTGGCAAGTAAAAAAAAAAAAAATGCGAGTGAAAAAATTACTTTTTCGTCCTCCCATTCATTATTACTGCCTATTTTCATATCTCGCTACGTGTCTCAATAGCACAGTCGGTAGCGCTTCGCTTCTCTCATTTACACCGTAAAACAGATCGTGTCTTTGCGAGTTCGAATCGTGGATGATCTCTTTTTTTTCATTTCTGCTAATTTTTCCCACGTAAATTAATTTTACTGATAAATACTTATTTTAACATGATCCTCTGTTATTTCAATGTACTTTTCATTTTTTTTTTTTTTTTTTTTTTTTTTTTTTTTTTTTTTTTTTTTTTTGCCTTCAGAAAGTTTTTTTTCTGATTTTTAATCATTCAAAGTAATTTCTATCTTTTTCAACAATTCGATTTTGTTCATTTCTGCTTATTTTTCCCACCCGTAAATTAATTCTCTCTTCTTCAATGATTGAATTGTTACGATGCGGATTTTTTTTCCAAAATAATAATACTTTGCCTATTTTATGATTTCTTCTAAAATGAATAAATATCGATGCATTTAAATGAAAATTATTTTTAAAAAAGTCATTGATCATTTAGAATCAATGATTAAAAAAATAAAATGCCAAAAAAAAAAGAATTTTATAGGAAAAAAAACAACTTTTTTTTTTACAAAACAATGATGTTTTGCATATTTTATGAGTTTTTCTCATATGAATCAATATCGTTGAAGTGAGTGGGTGATTTTAAAATTCACCCTGTTTGCCTATTCGAGAATTTTTGGTGACGGACCTCGAAATTTTTAACCATTCTCAAGTGACGAGGACGACACCTGAGCTTTCACCCATCTTTAATAATTACCACACCACACCAACGCAAGAACAAATTTCGGAAAAGGGAGTTTTTATGACATAGTTAAAGAAATCACTCACATCGCGCGCATACACACACACACACACACAAGTGCTATCGGCCTGAGGGAAAAACACGAAATTTCCATGGGGATGAAATTATTCACTCAGGCAAAGGAAAGAATTGAAAGTGAGTGGGTGATTTTTAAATTCGCATTGTTTGCCTATTCAAGGGTTTTTGGTGACGGCCCTCGAAATTTTCAACCATGCTCAAGTGACGAGGACGACACCTGAGCATTCACCCATCTTTAAGAATTACCACACCACACCAACGCAAAAACAAATTTCGAAAAAGGGAGTTTTTATGACATAGTTAAAGAAATCACTCAGATCGTGCGCACACACACAAGTGCTATCGGCCTGAGGGAAACACGAAATTTCCATGGGGATGAAGTTATTCACTCGGTAAAACGAAAGAATTGGAAAGTGAGTGGGTGATTTTTAAATTCGCACTGTTTGCCTATTCGAGGGTTTTTGGTGACAGACCTTGAAATTTTCAATCATGCTCAAGTGACGAGGACGACACATGAGCTTTCACCCATCTTTAATAATTACCACACCACACCAACGCAAGAACAAATTTCGAAAAAGGGAGTTTTTATGACATTGTTAAAGAAATCACTCACACCGCACGCACGCGCACGCACACACACAGGTGCTATCGGCCTGAGGGAAACACGAAATTTCCATGAGGGTGAAGTTATTCACTCGGTAAAAGACCGTGCAACGCCGGGCTAAGCGGAGAGGAAAGAAACAAAGAAATCAAAGTAATTTCGGAAAATAATATTGGAAGTGCTGAATTTGTGAAGATTGAGTGAATATTAACGTCATACTGTTCAGCTACACGAGGCCTTTTGGGGACGGTCCACGTAATTTTGAACCATCGTCAAGTGACGCGGACGACACCTGAGCTGGCACCCCCTCTCCTAACTACCACACCACACCAGCGGGTGGACGTTTGAGCTCTCGACAGATTTTACGTGCATCGCTCCCCTACACTGCGGGTCTTCAGTGGTACTAGGATCGAGAATTTGTTAAGAGAAGGGAAAATGTTAAGCAACAAAGCCATGACACGCACTCACGGGACATGCACTCACATCGTACGCGTGAAACCCCACAAAAGTGTTGGCGTTAGAATAAAAGGAAGAAATTAACATGGGTATTAAGTTATACCCTCAGTATAAGCCCGTGCAACGCCGGGCCATGAAAGCTAGTAAAGTTAATAACACCCAAACACAAAATATAAGAAGTGTTCTATTTATATACCATTTTAAAAAATACCTTTTCTTAAAATATATTGATGCAATCTGAAATCCTTTTGTACAGTACCAACAAATTCGTATAAAATACAATCCTTAAAAAAGCCATTATAGATTTAAAAAAAGAATGAGATATTGACCAAAAAAGTTTGCACATTCTACTTGATATTCTTTAAAGTTTCCTGTATAGTTCGAAATAAATTCACCATAAGAGCTATAAAGGTTGTTATCGGTCAATATTAAAGGGTAGAGATCAAACCGCATACACATGTGAGGGCCGGGCAAAGCTCCAATAATAATAAAAATTTCTGTAGGTATTACACACATAATTGTTTGCAGGACAGCTGTTTTAGAATTTTGATTTCTTTTTAAATGCAGTTTTTGGCCTTATTGCAAAATGGAGTTTTTAGCTTCTATGTTAATGTATAGGAAGTGAAAATACCATAAAAGGAAATATTTGATTGTTTCAAGTAAAATTAAGTAGTACATAAAAAAGCTTCCCTGTTTTGGCTAGAGTAGTCAGACTACAGTTTTGTGTCTTATTAATTATTATTTTTAAATTTTAAGTTCATTCTGAATTAATTTTTAAATAGTTAGTACAAGCTGCAACAGATGGTAAAAAGATATTTTTAAAACGAATTTATTTTTGTCGGGAATACTTATTTTTGCCATTATCTTTTACAATTTCTTTCTGAAATATAATCGTTAAACTAAAATTATGGTAAGTTGCGACAAATAGCGGACAATGGAAAAGTTTTAGAAACTCAAAACTGATTAACTTTACCATTTAGGAAAGTTTTAAATATCCTATTCATATTTGCTTTAAAAAAATCCTTCATATGGATAACTTTTAGGCTTACTAATGTTCTGTTATTTAAATTTTCATTTTGTCTGCTACTAAGAAAGTGTCAGTAAAAATGTTTAAATTCTGTGTAGTGACTGGACGAACTAAGTTTAAACTAATTTCGCTCTTTACCGAAAGAGTCGTGAATTAACTAAAGAACTCAAATTACTATTCCTTGAAACTCACAATCTGAAATCTTAAATTATTAAATGCAACTAATTATTATTATTACTATTTTCCTAATAAATATTTTTTCTTTCACTGAATAGATTTCACAAGTGACGTAGAATTTTACCACTGAAACAATTTTTAACTAAATCTTGTTTCCTGGATTATTTAGCTGAAACTTATTTTTTCAATTGTGTTCAGATTTCACCTAAAGGAATTTGATTGTATAATTGGTTTGTTTTCTGAAAACATCAAGAAATAAAAGTTTACACTTGTTCCGTTAACTTCCTACGAATGAAACTAACCATAAACGAAAAAAAAAAAGAAAGGTATAAATTCAGTAACATTATTTTTCTCTTTGATTGTGTATGTACATGAAAAGACTAAAAGCAAATAAATCAACTTTTATTTCAAGAAAATGGAAGTGAAATCATACTTTTAAAAATCAATTTCATTAGAAATTTAAATAGTTTAATCCACTTTTTACAAACATTGAACATATTTCTGTATACATAATAATTATAATTAAATCACATGAAATTTAAATGGAATTAATTAAAAACTAAATTGTACAATTTTTTAAAAATTAGTACAGGGATTTGAAAGTTCTTTTGTCGTTACGTTCTTTTTTTAAAAATTATTGTTACAAATTACAGTCGGGTATTTACTATCACTGCGCATTTCAATTCCCTCACACACACAAATCAAATTCCTAAATAAAAATTTTAACATTATGATACTGTGGTTGCATTACGCTATACATTTTACACGTTTCACAAATTTAGAATTATAGTAAAAAATATATATATATCCATTTTATAGTTAAATCTTATAGGTAAAACATAAATATGTCCCACAATACTTAGAACAATGAACAGATATTTTTGTTGCTTATCAGAGTTTTTCTTTTTGACTATAGTTAAAATATTGATTTCATCTAATTTATTTTAAATTAGAAAATAAACCATTCATAAAATTATAATCCACTAAATAATTAGTTCATTCTGATCATTAAATTATCAGTTAATTAAATTAGAAAATATACCATTCGCAAAATGATAATCATCTAAATTAGAGGTTCCCAAACATTTTTACCTCATCGACCCCTTGCCATGTTTTTTGGTTTGGGGTAGACCCCTGCATACCTCTAATATTGAATTTTTACAAATTTATCAACTTAAATGTCTTTTGACAGCTAGTATAGAGCTACTTACTTTAAAAAAATTAAGTTTCTCACTGTATTGAAGTATAGAGCTTAAAACTTTAGAAGTACTTGTTAATTGATTAGATTAAAATTCAATTAATGCCTAAAGTAACTGAACTACATACAAATGCTTATAATGGGAAGGATGGATCTGGTGCTTCAATAACAAATTTTCAACATTTGATATCTCAATCTTTTCACAAGTTCAACCCTAAACCTCCTCTGTTAGTAATGACCAGTCCCCCCCCCCTTTTCTTCTTTCTTTTTGTTTTGGTTTGGAGATAGGCAACCGTGCTGAAACTCCTCACTAGGAAAAGCAATTAAAAACTTTCTCACGATATTCCTTAACAGGTATGTCTTTTTTAAAGCCAAAATTGCTTGCATTTGTTTCTAAACTTAACTTTAAGGTCCCCGTTAATGACTATTCCGATCAGTTCCTATTGTAATATGAAATTTTTTTTAATGTGACCATGGTAATACAAACCATAGTCAAAGCATTCTCAAACCTAGTTTCAAAATCTGAATCAAAGGCATTGAAATGCTGAACTTTGATTAAAACGTCCTGATGGATTGTCTGTGACAAATTGAGAAAATGCACGGCCTCCATTGTTATACAGGGTTGTCAGAAATGAATGACCCAATTACAAAATTTAATAATTCCCAGATGAATGAACAGAAAATGATTATTAAGATGCCATTGTAAAGAAAACATATGAAATTATTTTCGCAAGTAATGTTTCTTGATGTAAAGTAAAATTTGTTTTAACAACACTGCGAAAAACGGGTATTCAGAATTGAGTACAAAATATTCACTTTTGAATACTTCACATACTCAAAATAGCTCCGATGCAAACATACTAAAATTTGAGAATCCCACATACTCGTTTTTGGCAACAAGTACGTAATCAAACTTGAAACTTCACATTCTCATTTTTGAATCTGGTACTGGATTAAATCTGAGACTAAAACAAAATGAGTATGTAATGTACTCATTTTTGAGTTTTTTGCTGTTTTAAATAATGAGTATATATGACATTTATTTTCGATACTGTTGTATCTAATACGAATTTTTAACAGAAAAGCTCAAATTTTAAGAGATATAAATATGCGAGATACCTAAGTTGTAAATTTAATTTCTCTATCTTATATATTATTTAATTTACATTTTATGAAGTTTTTACAAAATTCTTTTTGCATTTACTGTGTGTAACAAAAAGGTACTTACGTATCATCGCAAAAGTGCCAACGTTCAAGATAATTCGCCAAGTTTGTAGCTCCTATTTCGCATGTCTCGTACGCGCTGAATTAGCCACCATATACTTCGTTTTATAACCGATACTCAAAAATAACTCCGGCGGCTAGCTCAAATAATTTTAATTGATGGTACATTCTAATTGAGCACGGTTACAATTACATAAAAACAGGAAAATACTATAAAAATACAAAGGGGTTTGCGCGGGAGGACATTGGCACATCCTTTCTTCCCCGAGGTGGCAGGCTGACTGGTTAAGTGTTCACATGGCCAGTAGAGGGCGCTCTATTACCATTCGTTACACTCCCCCTCTGGTTCCTAGGTATCGTCCTCGATGAGGAACCAGCAGAGTTGTCTTTCTTGAGTCTTCCCCTTTTTCTGAGAGGCATCACTGGAGTGGTTTCCTTGTCTATGCATGGACGAAGAGCAGATGAATCATAAGGTCCCAGAACCTCATGTGGGTTGTTTGGATTTGCCACTTCATAAGTCGTCGGAGAGCGTTGAGTCACAATAACATAAGGTCCATCTCTTTCAGGCATGAATTTAGCTGTTTTCTTTCGGGCAGCATTGCTAAGGGGGTGAAGGGTTACCCAGACCTTATCACCTGGATGATACAAGGGACCAGGACGATGTCTTTTATCATAGAAGGCCTTTCGCTGATCTTGTTTCTCTTCAATTCTTGGTTTTGGAATCAAAACAACGGGAGAGGCGTACGGAGATTCACATTCTACTACGATGCCTTGTTGCAGCAAATAATCTAGCTCTTTCTTCAACAGCTCCTTCCTGGCTGGCTTCATCCGGTAGGGAGGCACTGAAATTGGTGGGTTGTTTTCAGTGTTGATGCTATGTTCGATAAATGGAGTAGCTTCTCCCCCTACTTCGAAGATAGAGTGATGATTTTTAAGCAAGCTATCAAGTTCCACACGCTGAGAACCAGGGAGTTCTTGTCCTTCATCTTCCCGTAATTGACAGTTTTTTATCGCCACAGGAAGTACATTAACAGATGTACTCTGGTAAGGCGTTACGAAATTGTACGATTTTCGGGAATCGTCACAAAAAGTCCAACAGTTCTTTCTGAAATTTAGTACTATTCCAGCATTTTTGAGAAAATCAACTCCAAGTAGAGTGGGGTTGTTTTTGTCATCAGGCAAAATAATAAAGTGGGTTTTAAACTTTCTGCCTTCCAGAAGGACGGTTTGAAATGTACATAGAACTTCTTTCTGAGTAACGATTCCATCAGCAAAGGATAGGGATATGACTGTCTTCTCAAAAGCAGCTCCTTGTTGCAGAAGGATACTGTAAAGAGTTTCTCCTGCAATCGAGTGACTTGCACCACTGTCCACAAATGCAGTTCCCGAAACTCCATTTATGCTGATCCTGAGTACAGCATTTCTGTTGGAAGGGGAGAGACTGTTAACTTATAGAATTCCAAAGGGAGCTGGATCACCCTTTGAAGGATTGCAGTCAGGGCATTTCGATTTGATGTAACCGGGCTTTCCACATCCATAGCAGGACAGAGGAGTTCGGCTTTCAAATCGCGAATGCCCTCCAAATGGTTTTCTTGGTGCTTCCTTTGCCTTATCCCCCGTTCTTATACTGCTTTGTTTATTTGTTTTTGAGGGGAAAGAAGTTCTTCTTACGTCTGGTAAAACTTTATGTTTCGACGTCTTACCTCGAGCAATTTCATAATCGTCTAATTTTTGTACTAGCTCAGATGAGATTTTAATATCTCCCCAGATATCCACGAAGTGTTCCTTAACGTCCCTCGAAACTCTTCTCTTAAGCTGATCGGTAAGAACCAAATCCTTAAGGGAGTTAAAGTCTTTCACTTCTAGGCTATGTAGCCATTCTTCTAAGAAATTGTTTAGCTCATACGCGAAGTCCTTCCACAGAGCTTCGGGTTGTTTTTGATGAGTACTGAACTTAATTTGAAACGATTCAGCACTTAACTTGAATCTTTGGAGCAGCACTTGCTTAATGTGCTGGTAATTTCCTAATTTCACCTTAGGTTCCCGCAAGATAATATTGGAAATATCAATAGGTAACATAGGTAGAAGGTGTGTTATATAATCGACTTCTCCTATGTTAACTTGCTCACACTGTCTTTCAAATATTTTTAGATAGGTGGAAATGTCTGAAGTTTCCACAAATCTGGGTATGAGGTGCTGGATATTTATTTTCTCTGCGGCAGCACTAGTGTTAGTTGAAGAAGTAGCAGTCATGCTTAACTTCATGCGTTCTAGTTCTAAATTCAGTTCGTCTCGTTTTCGTTTGTATTCATTTTCCTCCTTCTCCTCATGTTCTGCCTGAACCCTTGTGTTAATAATTGTTTCTAGAAGAGTTTTAGTAAACTGTTCATCATAGTCTTCCGAAGTTATGATTAAATTTTTAAAATCTATTATTCTCATTATTTCTCCTGCTTCGAGGCCCAATTCTGTAGCTAGTGTTTTTAAGTCCTCTTTGCGCGCTTTAGCAAGATACGCCATTGTTTTTAACTTTTGAGGGGAAAAAAAGGGTCAATTATAAAATCCGACAGCCACAAATTAAATGCAGTTAATTTAGTTTTAAAATAGTTAACCTTTATAATTGAGCATCAACTAATCCCTAAAATAATAAGAATTGGATATTCGAACACAATACTATTAAAAAAATATATATTATAGATGTTTGACAGGATGGAAAATCTAAACTTCGAAAACAAAATGAAAATTCAGATAAACAGAAATTCTGATGCACTTAGCCAAAACAACATATAAACTACTCCTTTGAAGGAATAAAATACTGTTTTGTAGATATTTGACTGAATGCAAAAATTTAGCTTTGAAAATAAAAATAATTCACATATAAAAGAAATTCTGATGAAATTCAAAGTCAAAACAAAACCTATGCATGAATCTTTTGAATAAAAACAAAAATACTTTTCTACTATACTTAACTGTTAAAAAAAAAATTCTTTCATTTAATTCACATATATTTTATATATGATCAAAATTCTTTAATATAGTTAGAAATAAAACACAATTTCATAACACTAAAATTCAATAAAAAAAAACAGATGTGTAATTATAATACTTAATAGGAAATATCAATTTCCGGGACACTCTGGCGTCATAAGTAACTTAAAGAGTCAACAAAAAAAAAGTGAAAAATATCCAGAATAAACAAATTTTACAAAGCAAGCAGCGAGTGCTGTATTCTGAGTTCCAAGAAAAAGGAACAAGAGAAAAAAAAAAGAACGTCTGATTTTCACCAGGCAAGGGGTGAGAGACAGAAAAGGGGGGGGGAGGACCCTTAGTAACAAAACGTCGTTCGTTCAACAAGCAGTGAAAATTCAAGGTCAGAAGTGGGGGTAAGAATTTCCCCATACAAGTACACTAATAGTCATAAATCACAGGAAATGAACAAAAGTAAAAGAATTTCCTTACTAGGGAAAAGAATTACTCAAATGAAATATGACTAATAAATCATGCTTATTATATATTTATACCATAAAATATAAAAACACAAGTAAAATTTAATAAAAGATCAAAATGAATCAGAAACAAAACAAAAGAAAAGAAACTTAGCTGATGCTCCATGAAGACGAATGCAATCCAAAGTTTCTAATTTCCCGGTAGGAAATATAAATTTTCTAGTAAAATCCGAACATTTCTTCGTAGCCGGTAGCTACAATTTCAGAAATTACTTTTTTAAACTTCTTCATGAACTAGCAGTTCAGAATATTGAAGATAACTTTGTTAGACTAGTAGTCATATTAAAATTAAATAATTATTCGGGCCGTAAGTTGTGCGACATTTTTATAACCGATACTCAAAAATAACTCTGGCGGCTAGCTCAAATAATTTTAATTGGTGGTACATTCTAATTGAGCACGGTTACAATTACATAAAAACAGGAAAATACTATAAAAATACAAAGGGGTTTGCGCGGGAGGACATTGGCACATCCTTTCTTCCCCGAGGTGGCAGGCTGACTGGTTAAGTGTTCACATGGCCAGTAGAGGGCGCTCTATTACCATTCGTTACAGTTTTATATAATCTCGCCAATACGGTGGCGATAATAAGCAAGAACCAACAAAAATACAATTTTTGGTTTTAATAATGAAACTACTATGTGATCATAAACTGTATATTTTCGAACTTATACCACAAATTTAAATCTTTGAAAATAACGAAAATAGATTCGATGCAATAGTTAAACAAATGTGTAAGAAATTTGATAAAGTAGTTCAAGAAGCAATTTGGTTCATTAAAAGTTATATTTATGTCTCTAGAAGCAATATATTGTTTCTTTAAAATCCTATACAAGCAGAAAATTAACTTTTATTTAAAATCAGTCTTTCAATAAGAAGTATCTTGGAAACATTATGATGAATAACAGATTTTTCATGGTAAAAATTTCTAAACACAAAGTAAGAAAATAATTTTTTTTTACTTATTATGTAACATGAAAAAAAATTCTAAAACTTAATAACCCGACTAAAATAACACTCACTAGGCCCAGGTGAGTAAGTATTTCTTATCAATTGTTTTGTTTAAATCGATACTCAACACTGATCAACCGAGCTACTGAGACTCCCTTTTTAATCCATCCAGAAGGAAATAAAGAAAAATGCATTGTAATATATGTTACAAATTAAGCTTGCTTTTAAACCAACTGATTTAATACTCTCCTATTGCCAAAGGAAACAAATATTATAGGTTTTAAGTTAATGTTTTTTAAATTAAAATATTTTTTAAAAAGCTGTCCTGAAAAGAATGCAAAAAAAACTAAGTAAATTTTTACATTTACAAAACATTTAAAATGTACAAGTTTTTAGAAACGTTTTCAGCACACATTTAGAAGAAAAAATAGCATCTAAGGATCAATAGAGCCATAATCTAGCCATTTTAGCATTTTATTTTAATGCCTTTTTTTTTTCAATAATTAGAAAAATAAACAAGAATATGTGGTTTTTGAGAAAAAATATACCTTTATCCATAAGTTATTTTTTATTAAACTTTTTTATAAACACTATCTAATCCATATTACTGTCAACTCCATCCTTATTGGTACAGTATCGCTTATGTTTTAATATAATATACATTGTGAATTATCATTTTAAATATAGGAAGTTCTAATGTGTAAAGGTTGGGATACATGAGTCATCTAAATTATTTACTGAAAAATTTATAGATAACGGTTCTGAGAAGAAACTTAAAGTTTTCTCAGAAGAGTAAAATCTTTACAAATGTTGTTCATAATTATATAGTTTTCCAAATGACACTATCTACAAAATTGAGCATAACACATGTAGTGTTATGCTACATGTAGTGTTATGACTATTTTGAATATGACGACAAATACTAGAATGTGAATCCAATGGTCTTTGGAAGAAAATGCAAAACGTATGAAATTTGTAGATTAATCTTTATCCATAAAATATTAAAAAGAAAGAAAGAAATTCAGAACTATGTGCAAAATTTAAAATTATGAACGGAAATATTAAAAATGAAGATTTAGCTTACAAGTAGAAATTAAATTAATGTAAATTAAAAATAAAGCATTAATAATTTAGAAACAAAGTAAAAAGTTTTAAAAAATGTGATTTTCTAACTAGTGCACATGAAGGCCATGTCTTGCTGAGTGAGAGAGTATTAACGTAACACTGTTCAGCTACACGAGGGCTTTTGGCAACAAACCTCTTAATCTTGAACCGTGGTCAAGTGACGAGAACGACGACTGTGCTGGTACCCCACCTCTCCTAACTACCACACCACACCAGCTGGAGGACGTTTGAGTTCTCGACAAATTTAACACGGGGGGGGCGGGTCTACAGCATAACTAGACTCGAACTCATGACACGCCAGCTACGAGTCCATTACCTTGACCACTAAGTTACCATGGCCATCATGTCTTGCTGAAGTTCATATTTATAAAAACTATTGGGGGGGGGGTAGAAAAATACCACATATTGGAACAATATATATATATATATAGGAGCTAATTTGTGATCAGTACAATCTCTCTCTCTCTCTCTATGTATCAAACGTCTTTTAGGCGCGGTTTTGAAATCGATACAAATAAGATTTTGGCATCCAATAGTTTTCTATCCAAGATAGTGGTCTCACACTAAGAACTCAACATGTAAATAATTTTAAAGAATAGCTTATTCCTAACAAAAGAAAAATTACATTAATTTTTAAAAAAACAAAATTGGAAGTACAATAATTGTAGATAACCAATTAGAAAAATATGAGTACCAGGATTTGAAAAAATAGAACACGAGGTATTTAGAAATGCCGGGAAAAGGAGCAGAAGAAAAATGGAAAAATAATAACTATTAAAAGCAAAAAAATTTCAAACCAACAAAAGAAATCACTATCAGCATGTAAAAAGATAAATGGTGAAATGTCATGAATCCGATTCTCTAAATGTGTTATTAATATATTTGATATATTGAAAATAATTCGAATAGTTTTCAACAAATCCAAATTCCAATATATTTTCCAATTTTACTGTCCAAGGAACGTTGAAAAATGCATTCATTAAAAATAAAGTTGAAGTAAAATTTGTAAACTATATTCATTTTACTGCCATACTTATCACATTTCATGATGACCAAAATAAGCAAAATTTCAATCAAGAATAAGAATTAAAAACAATTATTAGAAAACAAAGACAGAAAGTGCAAATTCGGTAATCTTTTTAGTCCATAAAAATTCAAAGCGAGGCCCTAATATTCTTTTGATAAAAGATCTTAGTACTCACCATTAATATTTATCCATTTATGAATAAATGACAGAAGACTAAAACTGCAATCTAGACAACGGGAAGCATGGAAATGCTTAAGTTTGTGAAAAAAATCTACTTAAAATCGTCTGAAATTAATAAAGATTCTGCCAAATTTATAAATCAATAAAAAACTCATTTTAATGTACTATAATAATACAATCAAACACAATATACATAATAAATAATAATAAAATAAAATTATAAAAGAGAATAAAATTAAAAATAGAATAATAAAAAGTAATGGATGGCACCACAGAACCAAATTTAATAATATTGGTAACCATATTGTAAACAATAACACTTGGTATGTAGTGTACCAATATTAAATAAGAACATTAATTACAATACTCAAAAACTAAAAACGACAATCCTTCAACCTGAAAAGTAAAAAAAAAAGTCATTTAAGGATGGTTTCTACTACCTAATCTCGTTTTTCTGCTTTTGTAATTCAATGGAGGGGGGGGACTTGATATTAAAAGCCAACAGGTATAACTGAATATGAATAGGTATTATGATAATTTTCTGATATACAAGTCTCTTTCACTTTTTCCCCACTGAAACTATCGAGAGCCAGCTTTAGGAATTAGATTTCAACGTCTCATCTAAAAAGAAGAAACTTTCTTAATTTATACCATAGGTTCCCAACCTTTTTTGAACTGGTGCCCCCTTTTCTAGTGAATATTTCGATACCGCCCCCCTACCACTTCAGATAAATAAGAGCGTACATAATACATGGTGAAAACAAGAATTAAATTTTAAGACAATATTCTATTACTAATAGAATACATATAAATTTTGATAAATTTTTTTTCTAAAGCTCCCAATTTTTTTTACGTGCGAATCTGAAATAGCTATTGCCACGAATATATTTAAATGTGTAATATTATATATTTTTGTCGTAGGTATATTTTTGGTATTGAAACGCTACTGAATTTCTTCTTTATTTAAAAGAGAGGAATAAAAAAGTTTTAGCTTATCTGTTATAAAGAGAGGCAGGTGTTTTGATTATACGGAGTAATTAATTCGTAATTAACTATTGCTTTCTAAATAAATAGTCAGTTTCAGCCTTCAAAGAATCACACTTTAATTCCTGTTTAAAATATCTAATTATATTTCTTGGGTAATATACGAAATGAAATGTAGTGAACGAAGCATTTTTACTACTGTCTCAGACAAAGACAACACGTACACTACAGAAATCATAAACAGCTACACATGCCTCCGAAAGTCTGCGTACAGGCAATCATCTTACGTGTTTATGCTATAATTACTATTAAAATCTCGCTTTAGAAAACCAAGATAGCTGTCATGGATTCTTCAAAATTTCCTTATTCAAACAGGAGAAACAAATATCACCTTAACAAGAAAAAAAAAAGAATGACCATCAAATAGTCACCAACCATCCGCGCCAAAAGTCTGTGTACACTTACAAAATGGAACTTTTAAAGACCTTCCATTGTAAAATAATTGCAGTAAATCGTGTTTTTAAGTAATTATAAGCTTATTTTACAATTTATTTGAGATTTGAAAACTTTTGTGGTTCCATGGCAGCCAACAGAATAGAGATCGATGTATTATTGAAAGAAAAATCATCAGAAATCTTCAGAAAAGGGAGAAATTTTTAAAGAAATTGCTGAAACTGTTAATAGGAGACATTCATTGATTCAAAAAGAGTTCATAAACTACAAATCAACTAAAACTTTAACGTCCGCGCCAAAATTCGGCCGCCCGTCTGCAATGTCACCTCGAGAATCTTGCTTTGTAATACTCTCTACAAAAATAAATCTAAGACTATAAGCTTCACAAATAGCTAAAAGTGTAGCTGAGATCATGCAAAAAATTTGACTTTAACCTCAATTCAAAGCGAACTGGAAAAGGTGACTATCATGATCCAGTTGCACTCAAGAAACCATTCATCTCTCGAGTGAAAAGGGCTAAGAAAATGACCTTTGTCAAAAAACATCTAAATAAGACGCATAATTATTCAAAAAATGTAATATATATATATATATTCAATTGAAAATATTTTTTGTAATTTGGCATCAAAAACAACAACAATATGCCTGCAAAAATTTCTAGACAGATCTTAAGAAAGAGAATCCTTTTTCGACTATCAAACATGGAGAAGGAGGCATAATGTTTGGGGATGCATTGGAAGCCTTTAGGCTAGTAATCTGGAATTTATTGAATCAACAATGTACAAAATTGATTACTTTAAATTATTGAAGTAAAATATCTTCGAAAGTGCCGAGAAATTTGCGGTGAGTGATGATTTTTACTTTCAGCGGCACAAAGGTACCGAGCAAATGACTCCCATTGTGAAGCCGTGGCTGTTCTGACTTGTCCCAAACCAATCCTGTAGGCCATCCTAGTTTCCAGACCTAAGCACAATACGCATTTATGGGATTTGCTCGAGTGAATAATCAAGGAAAACGTAATAACATCCAAGAAAATGCTCAAATCTGCCATAGTAGAAGAATGGAACAAAATATCCACAGATGAGAAACTAATCTAGTTAAATCCCTGCCAAATATGATGAGAGAGTTATTGAAAGAACAGAATAGTTTAAAAAGTATTAACTTTTAGTTACAATCCATTATTGCAAAGGTTTTTTCCAGTGTACGTAGACTTTTGATGCGCACGATTTGTGTCGTTTGAAGTTATAAATATTTGTATTATTTTATGTAATATTCAGGTGATTGTTGCTTATACTATTTGAATTAACGACGTTAGATGAATCAATAAAAAATAGTGTTGATTCAGAAAGACTTCATTTAATTAGCGATTTTTACATGAATATGAAAGATGATCGCCTGTACGCAGACTTTCGGAGGTAAGTGTATATACATCAAAGAGGGGGGGAAATGCTGAGTGTGCAAATTACCGCCAGTCAGTCTAAGTTTACGACTCTTCGAATCTATAAGTAATAGAAAGGAAATACCTATACATAATTAAATATTCGAATGAGAAGTTTGTTATAGTAGCTCCCATATTATATTGGCAGCAAATATGAACCTACCCTATTTCTTTGTTTAAAGAAGACTGTATGCATGAGAATAATCAAAACGTATACTTAATTATATTGAAAAGTATTTTTATTAATATTTAAAGACACAGATTTCTAACTTAACTAATGAGAAGGTTGAATTTGATGCATTTTAAGAAGTTCGTCAATATCAGGCTCGATTTTACTTTAAAACAATCGTAAGTCGCCGCGTTCAGTGACATGGAGCGGACTTCTCTTTTTGGTTTCCAAAGTTGCTACAGCACTAAATCCAAGTTCTGCTAAATATGAAGATGGGAATGCTGTCAGAAATCGTTGAACAATCGACCATAATCCTGGGTACAGTTATGAAATCGACTTCTGTAGCCAAAACTCTTGGTATCCATTCTTGAATTTAATTTTTAATTCCTCATTTGTCGTCAGTTCTATTAGTTCTTCTTCTGACTGGGATGATCCCCTGCTGTGTTGACATTTGAAAAAGGATCCCAAAACCCAGTCTGGTATGTTCATGTTTAAAATGTCCTGGAATCGTTCCTTGAAGTCACTGTGGAGGTTTTCCAAGTGTTGGCAGTAAACAAGCAAGTCATCGTGCTTGAATGATACTGCTGACAAATTTGGGAAGTTATTGAATTCGCGTCTGCCGATATTTCTTTTATATAATAGCAGTTTGGACACGAAAGCAGCAACGCTGCATTTAGTCTTAATCAAGTTTAAGTCATCGCCTTGAAGTTGAAGACAGACATCATTAAACAATTTATACAGGTCTACTAAGTACGCAATATCGTTCTTTGATGAGAGGAGGTTGTCGCGCAATCCCATGTCCTTGTTTCCTAGGAACTCTATCACAGACACAAACAGTTAATAAAACCGAGTCAGACAAGTATCTTTTGACTGCCAGCGCACCTCTGTGTGAAGCAGCAATCGGTTAAAATCATCATCATTGGCAATGCAAAGCTGACTAAATAATCTGTCATTCAACGAGTTACTTCTGATTTTATTAACTGCTCTATGACATACTGTAGTGACTTATGGGGGCGTTCGCTCAAATTTTTCGCAACCAAATGCTGGCGATGAATTACGCAATGCACAGCAAGCACGCTATGAAGCCTTTGTGACTCCCTGTCATTGCCGGTGCGCCATTCGTAGCAACTGACAAAATATTATTAAAAGTGATTTTCTTTTCCTCAAAAAACTTTTCCAGTGTATTAAATAGGGTTTTCTCCTTTTGTAACTGTTTCCAAATTGGTAGCAAACAACATTTCTTGACATATTTTTTCATCTATGATAAACCTGACGTATGACGATAACACTGCCTCATTGGTTGGTAAAGTAGATTCATCCAGCTGAATTGAAAATCGACAAGTCTGCAAATGATTGCACAACGATTCTTCAATGTTTTCAGCCATCTCATCAATTCTTCTTTGCACAGAACTATTGCTCAAGGGAATTTTTCGGATAATATCTGCATTTTGTTTATGAAGCACAGTGGTTATTACTTCTTTAACTGCTGGTAAAATTAAATCTTCCCCTATTGTATGTGGCTTCCCTGTTTTAGCAATCTACAATGAGGTATTGTACGAAGCTCGAGGTCCGTCATCGTCTTGCTTAGAAGCTGATGAAAAACATTTTGATCTAGATGGCTGATTTTCAAACTTCTTTTTCATGTCTAGAAAATAGGTCATATCTTTGTCTTTCTTATCCGGGTGTATTTTATTAAGATGATCTTGAAGCCTAGAAGGTTTCATCGCTTCATTTGAAAATGTTTTTTGACAAATAAGGCACATTGGCGATCATAGATTTGTGGGATTTTCGATAAATCCGTATTGTATATAATCCACACTGTACTGCCGTCTCTTCTTTTTTTGCTTCCGACATGGGGTTTTCTTTACTTATACTTGATCCAAGTTAAAGGAGCTGCATATACCAAAAAGGTATCTCTCAACAGTGAAAAAATCAACTTTAAAACTCTATCATTAATTGCGCGCGATCATGCTATTGAAAAATAAAATGAGCAATCACTGCCTTAATTAGGTTCGAGACATAACACACATCAACAGGAAAAAGATAAACATACAGTGACTAGTTCATTACATCCAGCGTGGGAGCAAAGGAGATACGTCAACTAATTGTGGTTAGAACGGAATTACGGACAGATAATACTAACAATTTTCTTGTAGGATTGCACGCGCGCAAAAATCACGTTATTTATCAAAAACTTATTATAATTGAACTGCTACAAGTATTTTTTGTTAACTTTACGTGTATTATACAAATCGGATATTTCATGTGACGAGATGTGAAAAATTTTAATTTAATATTTAAAACTTTCTATATCATTCAGTTTATTGTAGGTCTAAATGAAAATTTAAAATTTTAAATATAATTCAATTTAATGAATCTTTAAGTTTTTCATCCAGTTCCCTAACTACCGAAATATATGTGAACTGTCGCACACGTAATAGAAATGATTTAAATGCATACACTCAACATAAGGTAAATAGTATATTCAAGTTTGCTTTTTTTAGTACATAATCAGCGTGTTTTTGTGGGTTTTTTTAGACAAAATGTAGTAAATCTGCCCACGTCTCTCCGTGCCAACTCAACGCCCCCTAATTTTCTCTGGGTCTTTTACCACCCCCCTGAAAGCCTCAAACGCCCCCAAGGGGCGTTATCGCCCATGTTGAGAACCTATGATCTATACTTTCATCAGTTAAAAGAATATTTTTCTAAATAAATATATTTTTCTCACCAAATCGAAAAGTGTGCCAACTCTGGTAACCCTTTTGGTTTTTGTATCAATGAAGAAGTTAAATCGTGTTGTGATAGGGTTGCTACTCCAAAACACAACACGCAAAAACCCGCCAAATTACCGTTTTTTCAAAATTTGGCTGACCAGTGGCCGATTCGACAATTTCACCAAAACTCTTCCTATGATATTTCAATTCTTACATATTATCGCAACCTATTACAGACATTAAATGAAACAAAACACATGGTTGCCAATTTAGCGCGTACAACACATGTGAAATCAGCGTTGCCAATTTGGCGAGTTATTTTGAACAGTGGCTTTGGCCTATAAAATCCAAGTATATCTACATTTCCTTCCGTTGAAAATGGGTGCTGCTTTTTCTAAAACTAACGTATTAGAGTCACCGCAGTCAAAGTGGCTCTTTTTCCCCAAAAATTTGATTTTTCTTCCATGTAAGACGCATAAGAATTTGTTATTTTCATATCATGGTGCAAATTTTGCTGCGTGACGTCAATACATAAGTACCCTTTTCCTTTATTGGCAGATTCCATGTTTTTCCAATGTAACAAAAAAGTAAAAAAATGAAATTGAAGAAAATGACACTTAATTCAAACTAATTGAGATTAACAGATTGTCAATATTGGGATTTTAAGTTAGAATTTCTATTTACGTATAAGATTCTGCTTATGGTAGTTTCATCAAATTCAAATCTTACTTTATCTATTTAAAGTAGCTTTTTGGTTTGAATTAATATTATAATTTCTATACTATATGTAAGGTTACTTTTATATTTATTTGTTTCTTTTATTTCATCATTTTCAATTTTAAATATTTAAGATTTTCTGTTATGTGTTTTTTACTTTTGTTGTTGTTCAAAACTGTTTATGGCAATTTTATCAAAATTAGGGCTTATTTTTTCTGTTTTATATAACCTTTTAATTTAAATTAATATTATAACTCCTATTTTTCAGTGTCACAGTTTTATTTTTTCTGAACTATCATTTTCTTGCGTATCATTGTAGGTACAGCAATTATGTGATACAAAGACTCAAAAGTCTATTTTTCAGTCGAAAAATAATTTGTGAGGCTTTTTATAAACAGAATCTTAGATCATGATTACCTAATCATGACATAAATATTAAAAGAGTTTTTTTTTACAATCAATGAAACTACACCTTCACTTCTCACCAGAATTTTTTTTGTTGTCATGTCCATTGGTTCACAAAAAAAAAAAAAAAATCTGTTAGAGAGAAAAATGATGGATGAACACGAAAGCTATGGATGGGATTAAATGCTCATCAAAGTAATTTTCCTCCTGGCAATCTGTTCTTCATGCTGATTGTATATATACACATGCGTTGTACACATATAAATGTTACATGTTTTACATATGTATGCCAATTTCTGTCGCTGAAGAGAAATATTCATCCTTCCTAATAATAATTCTTCCTTCATCGGTATATTCAATATTTTGTTCAATGTAGAAATTATTGCTCAAATTTTGTATAACGGAAAGAAAATGACATTGAATTCAAACTAATTGCTATTAACATGTTGGTAATATCGTGAAGATAATGCTTCCTATTTATGAGAAACCAGAATGTACCATATTTTTTTGCACACATTCCTGGTTTTTTTTTTTTTTTTTGCCTTATGGTCTCTATGGCCGATAAGAACTCATCTTTGTTTTAAAAGAAAAAAAATCATAAATTTTTTTTAAGCAAAAAGCTATTTGCTGAAACTATGGTAAGTGATCTTGAAATGATATTCTCATATATTCTTTTGAATTCCATTTTGACCAGATTTTTCGTCATGACTTAACTTTGCTTCTGGCAATCTTGCAAATCAGAAAACTGTATCATTTGTGGTCGTAAAAATGTTTACACAGAAAAAGGATGCACCTTGAAAAGATTTTCTCACATTTCCCTCTGGATTTCTTTAAAATTCAGTGTTGAAATGATTTTACGTCTCATGCTATCATGGTTTTAATGTTGCTTCTGATTATCTGTTCCTCACATAGTTTCTTGGAGATCATATGCATATCTAGCATGATAGCATTTTATGCTATCATACTGTCCATATACGATATATATATTTCAATTACCACTATAGTTATTTATCATTGCATGTACTCATTCTTTTGCTCTTTGCAATCAATTTGTAATTTTTAATAGAAATATTGCAAAAAAGTATTGTTTCAAGAATTAGTTTCTTAGCAATATGGTTTATTATTTGTTCCATTCAGTACTGTTGTTGATTATGGACTATTTCAACGGGGACCTGTTTAGGCAGATTTTGATTTTAGTTCATACTAATTAAATTATTTTAGTATTGAATTACATCTAATACTCTATATTAGATCAATTACAGAGATGTTAGATAGCATTGCACGCATTCCTTATATAATACTAATTTAATTTTTTTAGTTGAAGTCCTTCTAATATTTTTTATTTTTGATAGCATTTAGTGAATCAGTTTATCATCATTAATTTTTTCTTTCGGTTCATCTATTGCAGGTTATTTCATCCATAATTTCCATAGTAGAAATTTACGACTGCTATCACTTTTTCTGTAATAATTTTCATTTATATTTGCGTTCCTTCATATCTATTTACTCTTCGGATTGCTAATTTTCTTTCTTACATTAAAATATTTGTTTTTGGTAAATTATTATTTACTTTGAGGCAAAATTGCAATTTGTTACAAATTAATTATAGTGTGAACATTCATTTGAAAAAAACATATTTTTAGTTTTTGGTTATACTACTTTTTTCATACAGGGTTTTACCCTCACTAAAAAATATTATAATTGCTATAATATATGAAATTATGTTTTTAAACTTAACCCGTGCGAACGGGCATTTCAGCTAGTAATCACAGTAAATTTAAGAATTCCAATAAATTATATATTAATCTAATTTATTTCTTTGATTTATTATAGCAAATTAGTATTATATTTTATTACTTTAAAAAGTCATTTTTAAAAAAATTCCAAACACTTTTAAATGATAATTACAATGTTATTTTATTAGAATTACTTCAGATATTTTTATATGTATAAAGTATTTATATGAAATACATTGTAAATAAAATTCATTTTCATCGAAGAACTGATCGACAATGAATGAAATATTAATTTGAATTTTAAGTGTATGTGGGCAAACTTTATGTAAATGTAATATATTTTATAGAAAATTGTTACTTTTTATCTCTAAATACTGAAGTACTGGAAAAAATGAGAAAATTCATGCATAACATTCTTGATATACATAAATTAACACACGTGTGAAGAACGGGTATACCAGCTAATAGCATACAAGTACAAAGGAAAAAAATTAAGAACTTTCTATAGTATTGATAAATCAAACCACAAAATTACAGGATCATTTCAAATATCTGACACTGGTATATATAAGCCATACTATTATAAAATATGCAATTCATGAAGTTGTAAAAAAATTAATTTTCCTCAGAGGACAACTATATATGAATTAAATACTTCCCTATCAACTCTAACATTTTATGTACAAAATTATTTAAAAAAGCTTACACCATAAAACAGATAGATCTATAAAATCCACAATTCATTAAGAAATATCCATAACTACGAGGGGTGATCAGAAAAAAGGTTACAAGTCGAACAAAAAATATTTATTAACAATAGACAGGAAATACAAAAAGGGAATTAAGAGGCATATGCGCCTATCACATTTCGTCATAATCACTAAGTCTATTTTAGAATTTATCAGAGAGAATGCAGAACCTACTTGTTTAATCCGTCTTGGTAGAAATCAGGTCTTTGTCCGTTGAGCCAGTCTGTCCAATATCGCAGCACACCAGAAAATGATATACTGCATGCTACCATAGCTCAGTTCCAGCTCTGATGAGATTTCAAGCAAAGTTACCCATTAATCAATTTAAATCATTTCTTCAATTCGTGCCATGGTGATTTCTGTCGTTGAAAAACTTGGTCGGTTGCTCCCTGTAATACCACGGCTTTCGACATCCTGTTGTCTGCTCATTGCAGATGCGTACACATTTCGCCCATAAAAATCATATCACGGCTCGCACTTCCAAACGAGAACAATTTCCTATGAGTTTTGCCATTTCAATCGTGCTGAACCATCTGAGTACTTTCACTGTCTACCCACAAACCAGCTGTATGCCAAGTAGTACCATCTGTCTCCACTTTTGTAGAAACCATCTTTGTTTTCCGTTGGAACATAAGCCGTTGCAAACACCTGCTTACAAAGTACTAGAGTGCCGACAAGTGCGTGTTGCACTTATAACCTAAAGTTAAAAAAAAGGAATTAAATATTAAAAAGAAATAAATTCTAAAATTAGATCGTAAATTTATATAAGTTTTCAATATTTACATATTAGTCTACTGTCTAATAAATGTTGAAAAGTTTATGCCAAAGTTAATTTACAGCTTAATTTAAATTCAATTATTTTATCAAAAGACCATAGTTTAAAATTTAACTAAGTAAATTATATGAATAAAATTTTTAAATAGGTGAAAATTAACAGTTTTTTTTTATATAAAAACACATCATAAAGTACTTGATTTAAAAATACGGTGCCTTATAAAAAAAATTCGTATTAATTTGGGATAATCTTAATGTAAACACAATATTATTCCGTTTTGGATTTAAGTTTTTTAAAAAAATTTACATTTCTTTTTCAAAATGGTTTGGCATCTCTTGCCTTTAATTTTAGCGTGTTGGAATCAAAAATTAGGATTTACTCATAAATAGCAATAACTACATAATGACTAAAGCCTACTAATGCATATTCATTAAAATAGAAAACAATGCAATTGATATTCAATGCTACTCTAAAAAATAAGAATCAAATTATAAACTTATCATTGATAATGTAGCTATTCAAAAAATACGAATTTGCCCATTCACGTTTCTTTTACAGAAGTTTAAAAAGCCGCTAAATTTGAATAGTTGCCATTACTTTTAATCTTTTAGAATCAAATTATTAATCAATGATAAATAACAATGTTAATATTATTAAAAACCTATTTTGTACTTAAAAACAATGAGTTAAATTAAAGCATAAATGAGTAAATAGCAATGCAATCATAATAGTTTCAAAAAGTATCTAAATTAGAGCACAAAATAATTTTTAACTTACATCAGAACAAATAAACCAGTTAACACTTGTCGAAGCCGACGAATACGTAATTAGATAAATAAATTAGAATAAAACAAAAATTAGTTGTTAGGATTGTTTCCTAACAAATATATATACTAGAGTAATGCAAAAAAATACAATTATATCATATGTTTTAATCAAATAAAATTAAAGCACGAGAATGTCCACAACTCACGTATAGGTTCTACCCATAGTAATGAATAAACACGTGCAACTGTTGCCCTTGTTGTCACGTAATTACCTACTTGATGCCAGTCCATCGTGAGTTTCGTCCATTTTCATATTTCAATGAAACACTCGGGCAGTGATTCCCAAAGTGGTCTGTATAGACCCCCAAGGTTCCATGAGAGCAGGCAGAGGGCTTACGTTAGTGAAAAAATAATTTGGGGGTCCATGAGTTGTAAATGGGGGTCTACGATAATGACTCTCATTAAACCACATCATGACTTTAATTTTAAAAGAAAGTTTAATCAAGTGGAAACCAGATTTACTTGTTTAACAGATTTATTTACTAAATTTAATGAAGTTGCAGTTACAAGGACCCTCATTTAGGCGTTTCTTGCCTTAATTAAGCTAAGGAGTATTATATTAGCCGTCCTGAATTTTCCTAGTTTCTCAATTTGTCACACACAATCTGCCAGGAAAAAAAGGACGCTGAACATTATACTGGCGGGATAGAGAACTTACCGTATGCATTTAAAAGTTTTTAATATTGGTAAAATCAATGAATTATTATTATTATTATTATTTTTTTTGCATTTCCTTTTTTTTAATACTTATTAAATATCTTGTATCTCGATAAATTATTTTACAGTATTTTTCAGATAAATGTTTTGAGAATTAGGAGTGTGGCTTAGGATCAATAGCGGCTTAGATTCGAATAAATTCGGTATTTTTATTTCTCACCTTCTATCTTATCCGTAAAACTTTTTTCAGTGTCATTTAAATAGAACGTCCCTTAATAAGAGGTAAATACAAAAGATCCACATTCAAACGAAATATTATGTTTTTGCACATTTGTCACCCTTAATGTGTTAATACCATAAACAAAACAAAACACGTAACCACCATTTCCCCTTTACATCAGGGCCGTGAAAATCTTGTCAAGAGAGAAGCATATCTACATGTATCTCGAGGTTGGGTGCTCATATACTTTCTAAGTCATATCACCACGCAGTAAAGTTCCTATTTTTTTTTTAAGATTTAGAGTCGTTATACAAGTCTTACTAGCAATGATCTGCTTTTTAATTCAGTGTAAAATAAAATAATTATGTCCTAGGTTCCCAAAGTGTAAATAATAATATTTAAGAAAATATTTTCATACAAATTTCGTCCAAATGCCGCCCCCAAAAATTTGGCACCCCGGACATGGGTCCGGTTTGTCAGGCCCTAGAGTCTCCCCTGATGCAACACCCTGAAGAAAGCACGCAAATAACATAAAATTTACAACATGCATTAGCGGAGGTGAGATATGCAAATGATTAGAATTTCAGCGCAGACACACATCACGTACGCCTGTGGCACCACCTCAAAGCGCTATTTAAGGCTTGGAGATTTCGACGATTTCAAGTACAGCAATTGTGTTTTTCTTGTTGTTTTTTCAAAAAACGATCAGTTATGACTCGTAGAAAACAGTGATCAGCTTTTGATCAAGTATCCGAGTTCGACAGAGGAAGGATAGTGGCCTACCGAGGTTGTGGATTATCTTTCACGGTAGTCGTGTTGGACGAAACCAAACATCTATAATGCGGATATGTGATCTTTGGATGCAGGAGGGTACGACGGACTGACGTGGTCAATCGCATCCACATCAGTGCACCACTTCACGCGAAGACAGGCGAATTGTGCGCATGGCAGTGACGGATCGCTCATCACATCACGAACCATAGCACAGCACATTGAGTCTGTAACGCATCACTCAGTGTCTGCGCGTACCATTCGACGCCGTTTACAGCAGAGTGGTCTGTCCGAAAGACGCCCATTGCTTGGTCTACCCTTAACGCAGAACCACAGACGTCTCCCCCGCCAATGGTGCGATGAAAGAAGGATGTGGGCGGCAGAATGGAATGAAGTTGTCTTTACTGACGAGTCACGCATCTGTCTGCAACACCACGATGGTCGGATTCGAGTCTGGAGACACCGTGGAGAGAGGATGCTGAACAGAGCTGCGTTATGCACCGCCACACTAGTCCTGCACCGGCTAGTATGGTATGGGGCGGTACTGGATATCCCTCTCGCACTCCTTTAGTACACATTGCTGGTACTTTAAAAACCTAGCGCTACATCTCTGAGGTGTCGGAGCCAGTTGTCTTTCCTTACCTTCAGGGCTTGGCCACAGCCATATTTCAACAAGATAATGTGCGACCATACGTGGCATGCTTTGTCCAAAGGTTCTTCGTCAATCACCAGATTGGATTGCTTCCCTGGCCGGCTCGCTCTCCGGATCTTGCGTCGATAGGAAATATGCGGTCCATGGTTGCTCAACGATTGACCCAGATTGCACTCCCTGCTTCCACACCAGATCAACTTTGGCAACGTGTGGAAGCTGCTGTGTCTGCTGTACCCCAAGAACACATACAAAGTCTCTTTGAATCAATGCCGAGGCGTGTGGCAGCGGTGATCTCCAACAATGGCGGCTACTCTAGCTGCTGATTCTGGCAGGAACCACACTTCACATAAGTCTATAAATTTAATCATTTGATACTTGGTCAACATGTTATCTACAAGATAAATTTTGTTGTGCAATCTCTTGTCTTTCTTGATGTTGCATTTACGGTGGCCAGCAGTGTAATATGGTCACATTGAAAGGAAAACAAATGTCATATTACAAGAGGAACTAATCGAAATTGGCAAAATATTAAAGTAAACTTTATATAGAAACGGATATCACAGCAATTTTTGAAGCACTAGAATGGATGAAGCACCAGATTCATCTCTCCAATTAAAAGCATTTGTTTGTTGCTCAAATACTTTATGTGTAACCTTTATTTTAAGTATTAATAAAATTTTAATGCCTATGCTTCCCTACAGTTAGAAATTTTTTTTAAAAGTAAGTATAGCTCTATACCAACTGTCAAAAAGACTTTTATGTCGATAAATTTGCAAAAATTCATTATTGGGTAAGTAGGAGTCTACCCAAAACCGAAAAACCTGCCAAGGAGTCAATGAGACAAAGACAAGAAGAAAGAAAGAAGAAGACAAAAAAGAAAGAAAAAGAAGAAGAAAAAAAGGAAAAAAAAGGAAAAAAAAATTAGAAAAGCCAACATGCATCAACTTCAAAGAAGTGGGCCACCTGGCCAGCTCATTTAACTGCCCCAAATACCCCCAAATCAAAAAGAAAACCGAAAAAGCCCAAAACTCAAATGAAAATAAAAATACATTCCCAGCAAATAAGGACGCGGTAAAGGATTTTTCCTATGCCAACGCCCTCCAAGGAAAAAATTCAACACACAACCAAACCCCACAATCCAACACACAGACAACTCAAAATCAAAATTACCCTCACCCCACTGATACCGAAAACGCAAATGAAAAGCCCTTTGGAATAATGGATGCAGTCTTCGAAATTAAGAAACTCTTCGCTGATTACCCATTCCTTCTGGAATTGGGGAAGCAGTTGAGAGCGGTAAAGGGAAAAGATAGGATAAATGTGTTCTATGAACATGTTATGCGAAATTACGAGTAGTTCATTCTACTCCTTTTCAAAAAGTAAAGATAAACCCTTAAACCACGCCCTCGGGCACACTCGAGCTTCCTATGGGAGCCGAGTTGCCCGACAAATAGGATAGCTTGCTCTCCTACTTCTGAAGATTTTACTTTCCGGGTCATGTAGAACCACCTGATTTTTCCCCAAATTCCCAGAACACCCACTGACATCCAGATACCTCCCCCCCCCCTCGATAAAAAAGTCTCATTAAATATAAAAATATCATTTCAAAAAAGGGCAAACTATAAAACGAAAGCTAACACCCAAATTGAAAAGAAAGGGAGATTATGATCTCGACAGAGATCGAGCGCTCCAATTTTGTATTATCAACACCTGAGACAAAAAAGTTTGGGAACCTCTGCACTAGGGTATAGAAAAATGCTATGACGGGCCAAACCAGGCAACCCAGAATAAATTTTACCAGCACATTTACCGGTGAGAAGCAACCTTTTTTCTCCTTAGGATTGCCGCAGAGAGATTCCCCACAGGCGAGAGCAACTGACAAAACCACTCGCTTAACGTTATGCTCTGTTTTGTAGAATGGGCAATGCACAATTTTTTTTTTGAACTGGAACAGTAAGTACCCTTTATTAATGCATTTATTGTGTATCATTGTCAAAAGTGTTCGCTTGACAATGATACACCTCATATTATAGGTTCCCTTCGTTAAATCAACCTTTTAAATAAACGCTTCTTGTATAAATGATGAAAATAAAACCTACCAAAATGCAGGAATCTGACATGGTTTTTGTTCTGTGTTATATCACATCTTTAGAAATGAAAAAAAATACCCCCAAGGAAACTTAAAATAGATACCAACATATCAGAGACGATTAGGAAAGTTACATCTTTTTCTCATAATTGTTGCTTGAAAAAAATTTTGATATGAGAGATTTCTGTTTCAAAGGAAAATGCCTTTTTTATGTCTGGATTATGTTGCGATCCTTTTTATGAAAAGAAACTTCGCAAATGATATATTTGAATTGTGTATTTTGCCAAATGAAAAGACATCTCCAGTGCTAAACGTGTCACTAAATACATCATTATATTTCTGTGTTTGAATGTGCGTTTGAACAGCTTTCATTATTTGCTGTATATTATTTCATTTCACGGCTTGTTTTGATTTTACAAAATTTGTTAACGGTATTACACTTAAATACAGAGATTTCTTTTCCGAGAATCACTTCAGTTGAATATTTGTGAAAAATTTTATGTAATATTCAACAGGCAAAACTTTTGTGGGGTATGCCATTATTTTCCTATAATTAAGCTTTTTTAAAACTCCACAAAAATGATAAATTAATGTGAATATTAATCGTAAATGATATACAAAAAAAACCTTAATATTTGTGTATTGCTTTTCAGAAGATATTATCATCAATATTAAAATTAAAATGATTTATTTTATTTATTGTCAAAAGTGTTGCACAATTTTATTAATTTTAAAAGGAAAAAAAAATGAAATAAGGAAATTGGTATTTTCCTATACTTCCCTTGACCAATTTTGCAAAATATGCCATTGTCATATGCAGTTATTGTTATTGTTTACAAACAAGCATAGAAAAAGGTTTTTTACTGTTAGCTGCATATCATGATTTCTCTCTATGTGAAAAAATTGGTCATGAGCATAATACATAGCTACCATAAAATCTCATTGGAAATAAATTAGTTAATGCATACTTATGACACAAAGATTTCATTGGCTTGAAGTCTATTTATGAATAGTAAATTTGAATTTTTGTGGAACTTAAAAGTTGAATGGTAAAATAAAATGTGTGTAATTTACTTATTATTAACACATGTTTAACTACATAAAAAAAAGAAATACTTTCCATTCTTGGATAAGTTTAAAAATTCAAAAAGGGTTTTACCTTAATTATTGATACATATATTCAATTAAAATTAACAATATATGCCTAAAATAGAAATAAATCTGTAACTGTGTTTCAGTTTGTCTTTCTATTCTACTTAGTAGAAAAAGAATTCAATTTTTTTTTATATATTAACATGAAAACTTGGCACCCAGATGATTTCCATCGTAAAATATTATATGTAATTAAAATTTTTTATTTACATTTATTAAATTATTAACCATGTTAGAGTACACTGCTTTAGTTACTATAGTAAGGTATATCATCTAACTACTTTTCCAAATTTTATCAATAGTCATATCTAAAAAATTAATATATTTCTTTTGTGGCTTTAACTGTTTGCAAAACTTTGCTCAGAACAATTTTTTTTAAATGAGTAGGCTTATATAAACTATGATACATATTGACTTTTTTTCATTTATTTGTATACATAAGTGTCTGTATATATAAGTTTAAAATTAAAAGTCAAGAGAAAAGTAATTAGCTGAATTTTATTGTGTTTAAATTGGAATTTACTGCTCTTATCCTCAATTGACTTCAACTTTTTTGAATTCATTTGAAATATCTCATTTCATGTTTCATCAAAGTTTTACAGATCCTGTTTTCTGGCATCATTAAATTATGGCTTTGAAAAAATGTATAATTCTTAAAGAAGAAAAATATTGGAATGTGGATAAGTGCACTTTAATTGTGAGTAAATCAAATAGTTTCATCCATTGGTAGGTTAGAAAACATAAAAAACTGTCCTTATTCAAATTGAAAATTGACATTCAGAAAAAAATCAGATTATATAAGGTACTTTTACTTGTGCTTGACTCCATATTTCAAAGTGCATAAGCAAATAAAAATTATATGTTGAATTGAACAAAGTCAAAACTGTCTGAAAATTGAATGGAATCTGTAGTTTTATACGGTTGAAATGCTGATGAATTATGTTGAAATAAAGTTAACAATTAATTTATTGCAATAAATTTGAATGGTATGATTTTTTTTAGTGTGTAATATACTAATGCATAAGTTGAGCATATATTTGAAATGTGAGGAATTATTAAATTTATGCAATGCTATAATAATTCACTCTTATGCTTTAAGAAAAAAATTGTGTAAGTAATTGCAAAATGTATATTCAAATCTCTTCCTCTTTTTGATGCAACAAATCCTTTTTTTATTATTATTATTTACATATATATTATATTATGACAGGCCCGCTGTTAAAATGAGGCGAGCATCATATCTATAAATAACGTCTATTGTTCTTCAAACATATTGAATCAGACATAGTGGCCTTTTGGTGTGCAACTGAGTATAATAATAAACATCGCAGCCATGAGTCACCAGCTATCTTTTCATTTACGCTCTCTCTCCATCTCAGCACTCTCTCTACCTTTAAGTAGTCTTATTTACCCTCAAATCCCTATGTGATAGTAAAGAGTTTACTCTATTTCTATTTATTATTTACTTAATTTTGAAGTTAAGCTTTCCAGACCTGACATATATATATTGTTTCTTTTTATTTCTATTGAAAATACATTTTTTTATAATTTATCATACAATATTTATTCTTTTCTTAAGCTTCTACAATATGGTATAAAATAAATATACATTATTAGAATTCTTAGGGAAGAAAATGTTTATGTAAATATAAAATTGTGTAATTTTGTTCAAAAGAATTTTTTGAAACATAAGTTTTTTTTTTATGTACCAAAGTTTGTCAAACTTTAGACATATCTTGCATTATATATCTTTGTTTTTATAATGTAAATTACTTAAGATATTATTTTGTAGAAATTAATCAATGTATTAGTTATTTTGAAATGTGTTTGCTTTAAATTGACATTTATTATTAGTAGGATCTTTCATTATATTTTATGTTTTTTTTTCCATATGTAACTTGCAACACGATAATAGAGTTTTTGTTTATTGACAAATTTTTCTCTGTACACCATTGGCCCGTGTGATAATAAATTTAACAATTTGATTGTATCTGATTAAATTATTGTCAAAATAAAAAAAGCATTATAGACTATTGAACATTTGAAAAAAATCCAGTTATAAATTTAGGCATTATAAACATAATCTCAAATTGTATCAAAACAATGACATTCCAGGTAATATTCTTGTGCTTTAGATGTTAAATAGTTTTAAAATTAATAAAATGTCTAAGTACTTAATGAATACCTCACGCAATAACAGAATCAAAATATTATTAAGATATTTTGTAAATGTGTATTGAATTTTTTACTCCTATTATACATGTTACGCATGCTCTTATTATCCATGTTTTATAGCAAAATCTAACATTCCTCTTTAACAGAATTTTGGTGAGCCAATATAAATATAATTGTCCTTTTACAATACAGATTATGATATAATTGGTTTTTTGTTGGGTTATACATCTTTGCATATTAGAGTTTAAAATATTGACATTATTTTAGTTGGAAGAAAAAAGAGGAAGTGCAAATAGGGAATTGAAGTAAATCTTTTGTATTTAGAGATATAGTGTAGAAAAAAAATATAATGTAACTGGGTCAAATATCCCCTATAGCAAAGAAAAATGTGTGGCTCTAGAATTAATCCTAGAAGTTTTAATTGGAAATGTTTAGTTTTATGCAATTTTTGTTATCAAATTTTCAGTATATTTTGTAACTTAGATTTGAATAGCATTATTATTAAAAATCATTTATCTAAAGCTTATACCTTTTTATTCATAATTTCTCTAGAATTTTTATTTTTTGTTAAATTGGAATCACCTATTCTAATATGTTTATGATGTTCATTTTTAAATTCAGAATAATTAGAACAGTTGAAAATGTTGTTACTTTGCAAGTCATTAGTTTCATTGTTAAAATACGTGTATCATTTTAAAATAGATCTACATAATTTTTTTTATTTTTAAAAACCTTTTAATATTAACATTTCTAATTTAGAATTGTTGACCATATGTGTTCAGTATTTTAGTAGTATTGTGAGATTTATTCATGACCTAGGATATTTATAAATCAAGTCATAGAGATTTTTAATTTTGACATAATAAAATTTGAAGGTTTTCCCACCAAAGACATGTTATCCTTTTAAATGTGATATACAATTAGATTGCATTATATCAAAATTTAAGTAAATGATCATGTAAAAAATAAAATATTTTATTTCTTTTGCTGTGTTTTTCATTAGAAATTGAATATAATTATTCACAAATGCAGTTATATAATTGTCACTGTATAATATTTTTGTGATCTACATTTAGAAAAAAATAAATATAAATAGTTCCTTAAAAATTACAGTTTATTTGAGGTGTTTTTCCACCATATAAAAAAATTCTGATATAATTGTCAAACTTCATTGTTTTATTTAGATATATATTGTTATGAATAGATTTATATGAATCTAAATTTAGAACAAAAAATACTGTAAGTAATTATATACTATAGTGTGTATAGTTGGGCAAATTTCATCAACTTTTCTTTAATTTTTGCGAAAAACATTTGAAGCACAAAATGTTTAGTTTGGTTTGATATAAAAAAGCACATGGGAATCTGTGTTTCATATCATCAAGCATTAGCAATGTTATGAGTTCAAAATCACAACCATTTGTTACATGAGTTCCATCTATGCAAATTTGAGATACATACTTTTTTTTTATCATCTCACACTGTGCATCATTCATGATAATTAAAACAAAATCATCACTTTTTAACTCAGGATACATTGCTGATGTGACACCCTGAGGCTTATAAAACAAAATGCATGAATCATTTTTACTCTCCATCTCATTTAACCCATGCATTTACACCTATACCATCATTTTTATGCTTTATGGCATTTGAACTTATGTTGAAGCAGTTCTCAATATTATGCAAGTCTTTTTGTCAGCAAATGTATCCGTTCTAATTTTGAATCAGTGATAGAATCCCTAATTTCATCAAATGATATTTTTGATGCACTTTTTTTAGCTATATGCAGTTGTTCAAAATCTGTGAGACTTAGATGACCAATATCATTTCTGTGCCCTAGGTGAGTTTTGCAAAATTTGATACTACATGCAATTGTCTCAGATACGAAAACTTTTATTTCAGCAGTTTACTATCCATCTATCTTGTAATTTTCTTGTGTCTTAAGATGCCTCAGTCCTTTGCCTTTGGATATGTAAAACCCTGGGCAGTGACAGACAAAATGGTTTTTCCCCCCATTTCTAATGATGTTGCTCCACGTCTTACTACAAATTTACTTTTTGTTTCCTTACCTTTTCTATTCTTCCATTCATTAAATGCTTCAAAGTCAATAAAACCCAATTCAACATTTTCTGTTTTCACGTCGTGTACCTCTTGAAAGTGTAAAAGCATTTCCTCCTTAGATGATTCGTATGTACACAGAGCATACTTTCTTCTAATTCATTTATATTTTCCACATGATGCATTTTTCGGATATGAAAACGTAAATTGTAGATATCATTATATTTATAAGTACAAAGATTACACTTAAATTTGTAAATCTTTGAATCTCTAATATTCGGCGCTAAATTGTTCGCTTGTCAAGGATGCTTCTTATTAGCAGGTTGTTTTAGCGTTTTATAACTGCTGTATTCCCTTTTACAGGCAGAACTCGGGAATTTTTTTGAAGTTTCTTTAATTCTTAATTAATGGGTATTCAAGATCCCCGGACATAATTAAACGATTATTTTTACGTAAAAAGAATAGAAAGATAAAAAGGTACCAGTTCCAAATGAGCGGGGAAAAGTATGTTTTAACTATTTGGAATATATGGCGCCTGGAGCCTGTAAGCTGCGTTCAAGTTTTGATGTTTTAGTTAAAGGGCGAGCTCTAGACGCGCGCGCTTGTGAAATTTATAAAAGCGTTAACAAAAAAGAATTACGCTGTGTTCTACGCATGTGCCAAATCGCTGTCGGAAAAGTAGGAAAGAGTTCCTACTTTTTCTTGTTTTTTTAAAAATTATGTACATTTTCTTACCGAAATCAGACAAAAAATTATTACAGAATTGGAAAGATCACTCCCGCTTTAAAGCTTGGAAATCTGTAGAAGTTACACCAAAAATGCATTTTGAGTGTTTTAAAGACAGTCCATATTGTTGTAAGCTTGTGAATAGAATTTATAGATGTAATTTTTTTTCCCTTCGCGTGAAGAAGATGCGACCAGAATGTCATCTACAAAAGCGAACACAAATGGAAGATCTCGCAAGATTTCATCTATGAATCTTTGAAATGTAGCAGCGGCATTCCAAAGGCCAAACTGCACTCGAGTGTTTTCAACTGGTTTAATTAGAATTCGATGGTATGCCTCCACGAGATCAGTGTGAGAATAAATATTTTTACCGTAAAGATGGGAAGTTAAATCTTAAATATTTCGAATGTGCTATAATTATCCTTAGTAGTTTGAGCATTGGGTGCTCGGCCATCACCGACTGGTCGCCACTCTATGCTATCTTTTTTTTAACCAGATGTAAAGGTGAGGCGTAATTACTTTTGGAAGGCTGCATATGATGACTTAGATCAATCATATTCTGAAATTCCGCTTTTGCAATTTTAGACGAACGGAAGCTAGGCGGCGAGCTTTAGTAGTTGTAGGTCGACCAGTTGTTTCAATATGATAGTGGTTTTTGTGACAACTGAATGTTTTAATTTCTTCATCTTGACGGGGAGATTTTGTGATGTCAGGAAATTTTCGTAAAGCTCATGATCAACACTATCACCCGACACAGTTTTGATGGAATGAATTTTACGATTACCAAAAATACAATGTAATGTTTGTCTCCGAGTCTAGCAATGCTTGCTCACTTATGTTTGGTAAACAGAAGTTATATAAAAAAAATCACACACACACAACGCCAATACTTAAGGTTGAAACGTTATCGACTAGAAATGTCCATTTGAAAATTTGAAGTGTTTCAGTTGTGTACACGTGTATGGGTGATGTATTGGCAGCAGAAAGTGTCGTTTGGGAATTATTTTGACTTAGTGTTTTTGTCGCTTGAATTACAGATATATCAGATCCAGTATCAGTTAAAAATGTGACGTTAGTATGCCTATCGTGAATAAAAAGACGACGAGAATTTCAATGCGGTAGTCGCCATTATATCTGGCCGGTCTTATTTTTCGATAATTTACATGGAGGGCAATATTTATGGGCTGCTGAGCCAAATTTGCAATTGTACCAACGCTGCTCATTTGAATTTGACGGTTTTCTTCGAGGCATATTTGACTCAAAGGGGAGGGGGGATTGTGTTACGTCTACAATAAAATAAAATAAACCATAATCGTTAGGTGATGTAGTATATAAACTACTCAACAAGATAAAATATAAATGCTTTTAATTTTGCTGTTCTTTTTATTAAAAGAATATATTGGAATAAATGACGGATTAGTTTGTTTCTTGGTGCCATAAAATTAATTTAAAATGCAAAGTCCTTAACGCACCAAGTCCCTCTTTTTTCTAAACTCATTTTGGTGCTGAGAATTGAATCCAACAGCTCAAGGCACATTGGATTCCTTATTTTTGTCTTTGTTGACGTCACTGGCGAAAATACCCTTTGCACAGTAGCATTACTTATGGGTAGGCTGTAAAGCTTTAAAGCAAATATAGTTAAATCTCTTGGAAATGGATTTCCAACTACATCCTTCACATATATAAAAAAGTGACACCAAAGTAATGCTCCGTCATTTAAAAGCTGAGATTACGAAGGAAAAACGTGTTTCAACTGTATTCCATTGATTCTCCAGAATATCCAATTTAGGTTGGTCTGCTAATTCTTAAAGGCGCATGAAAAAAAAGGGGCGATTTGAATTTAAAAAAATACCAGGGGAAAAATTATTTTTCTTTTTTTAAAGTTATATAATGTGTAGGAATTAGGGGTTTAAAAGTTTCTCACATGAAATATTGAGAAACTTACAGCATCTTTGATAGATTTCTGTTGTAGGGTCTGTAGAAATTATTTTGCTTCTGCTTTTAGTTTATTCAAAAAAAAAACATATCAAAACCAAATTTCCTCAGTCAACAATTAAATGCTTTTAAGCTCATGTCAACATCTAGATTTACACTTTTGGAGTAAATTATTCTTACGGGTGAAATCTATATAATTCTTTCGGCAATTTTCAAAGGTCGGCATGATCACTTTGAAATAGTAAATTAATCCTCTCAAATTCTGCTAAAATTGGCAAAACAAATGGGAGATATAACTCATTTTTCGAATCCGAATACATTTTGTAAAGCTCTGACAAGATATTTCTTACACACCCAAGGGGAGGGGGGAAATAAGCTGAAAATGAACCTTTAAGGAATCCCAATTGTTAAGGATTTTTTTAATGCAATTGCTTCTTGCTAGCCATCTGGTTGAAGAAAGTGGAATCAAAATTGTAATAGATTCTTTCCAGCATTCAATGTCTTATATAAATCCATTTAAGATTTTCTTTTTTAAAGCAGATCTATATGGGACCAATTATATGATTCTCTTATCATATAATCTATGTTATAGATGGCATATGAACTCATTAAATGAAGCGAATGACAAATACATTTAATTAAAATTAAGTTTGGGACGTCTTTCTTTATTGAAGTAAAAAAATTAATGATTTTTCCACAAAGATTAGATGTTCAATCAGTCCCAATAGCAAAGCAGTTTTCTAGATTGATTACTACTTTATTGAAAAAGTCTTTCACATATTTATATAACGAGTCAGCTGTAGCAGTTCTAAAAATTGAGAAACTATCTTATTCTTTTTTCCCCATTGTAGTAGCGAAGATGCAAAGCAAAGATGCTTACAGCGTGCAACTTCTGTCGATTCATCAAGTATTAAGGAGAACTGTGACTTATTAATTTCTGCTATTTGTTCTTTCAGCAATTCAGAATAAAAATTACTTTCTTAATCAATGCTGAGCACTTAGTTCTGTGCAAATGAAAAATCTCTGAAACTAGTTTCGGCACTACTCTTATAAAAAATTTCATTTAAATGATGGATAGATTGAACGGCTGTATGGCAAGCAATAAAAACGGAAATTTTTAATTTCTAATACATGCTCCTTTAATAGTACTCCCGCTGTAGATTGGAGGCAGGAGTGAGCCCTCTCCTGTCAATTCGCTGGTGATCAGTTTCTTCGGAGACATGGCTGTAGGGCTTATTCTGCAGATGAGGGATGTCGGGTTTAGTCGTTGGATCCTCACCCTGATGCTGCAGTGCTATATTCTGGATGTACTCTATTTAAGCACCGTGCCTGATTTTGCCAGTTATCTGGCTCACTGCCTCCCTTGTTGGAGCTTATGGATCCAAGTCAGTTGTGCCCAGTCAAAGGCCTTGTTTTACTTAAATTTAACATTGACAAGATTTTTTCTCACTATCGCTTTTTAAATTTATTTTTTCTGAACAATGAAATGTCTCAAAAATCACCGTTTGCAATTCAGAAAGCTTTTCAAAGAATTGGTGGGGAACCAAAATCCGTCAAAAAATTATGATCCGGAGACTTACTCATAGAAACTACCTCTGCTTTACAGATGAAACTTTTTGTTGGCCAAAACGTTTTTAAATAGTTCTTTAACAGCAACTCTTCATAGATCATTTAGTTCTTGTCGCAGTGTCATAACTGAACAAGACCTACGAAGCAGAAATCTTGGAAGGACTATCTGACCAGGATGTTACTCGGGTCAGACTTACAATAAAATAAGTTTTGGCATTTTTTTTCCAACTAGGCATTTAATATTAACTTTCAATAGCTCCAAACTACCGTCTACAATAAAAGCTAGATGCCTTAATTGTAAAATATGTCCATATATTCCGAATCCTCTGCAATGTTTCAAGTGTCAGAGGTTCGGACATTCTGAAACTTCCTACCGTAGTAAATTGACGAGCTCTAGATGTGCTTTCTCTGGGTATCATTCCACGAATTGTAGTCTTGAGCCGAAATGTGCTAGTTGTTCACAATCTCATCTATCAGATTCGAAATTATGACCAAAATGGAAATCAGAAAAACAGATACAGGAAATAAAAACTAATAAAAATATTTCTTACCCAGAAGCCCGCAAATTAATGTTTTCATATTTATCTCAAACATATGCTCAAGTTACTAAACCTCCAGCTATATCCATAACTATTGAAACATATCCAAATATAATTTGCCCGCCTTTGCATTATCTGAAGCCCGTATCTTCTGCTAATCAGGTACCAAGTGCATTGTATTCAATGCCTGCAGTCTCCACATCTTCATTAACTCAAGCCCATCTACTTCTTTCCACATCTTTAGAATCTCAGCCATCTACTCCCATATCTACTTTTGCTATTTCCACTACCAATAGTCTACTTACTTCTTAATCAACTTAAACACGCTTATTTTCTTCAACTACTGAAATATTTGCCGTATTATCAACTGAAACTCAACCATCTATCCCATTATTTGGCACAGCCACATCCAATAGTCAAACTGCTGTATCTAAAGCAGCAAAAAGTTCAAAATCTGAAAAATAGGAATAAGCCTAACCCCCCCCCCCCCCAAAAAAAGAAGCTAGAAATCGAAGTTAAAATGACACCCCATAAACCGAAGATAAGTTTTGTTTATTATTCCTCAGAAGCCGAGGATATATGATTTTGTACGATATGGATATAGAATTAATGGATGTTCATATTAGGTCCAGGTTCACGCATCTTATAACCCAGTGTTTCTCAAACTTTCAATACTGGCGACCCAATTTTCAATCACAATTTTTATCCCGCCCCTTTTATACAATAATAATGTATTTAATGCTATAATAATGCACTTTGACGTTAAAGTTACAGTACGATCTTAATTATAAAGCGTACAAATTAATAAGATACGTATTAAATTATGTTTATAGTACTTTAAGGGCAGTTGGAAGGCTAAAAAAAATTTTTTTTTATCAATTTCAAATTATTGCATTTTTAAATTTTTTAACTCATTACCTTTCCAAAAATACCTCATTTTAATCTCTAGCACAATTAGAAGTGATAAAATTTTGTTTTTAAAGAATCATCTAAACGCACGTCACCGATTTAAATGGACAGAAAAAAGGTAAACATTGCACTTCCACTTTGGCCAGCTAGAAGTTTGACGTCATTTCTAAAATTTCTTTCGTGATGCTAGCTGCCAAACCTCAATTATTTTTCTCCCTAAGAACGGCTTCAGAGATACAACTAATTATACGTTGCTTACATTTGTATTTTTGAAAAAAAATCGTTCGTTCAAACGCTGTTTGTTTTGCTCAAGTTGTGTTTATAGTAATTAGACCTGCTTAGCTCTTTACAACTCTATTATTTTGATTTTAAATATTATTTTGTTATATTTAAAATGGCTAGATCTAGCAGCAAAGTTTTTTAAAAAAAGGCGAGGTAATTTTAATCACAAGGCAGAAGAAGTAATTCCTAATCAACAGTGACAAGTGATTCTGTACCACAGCAGTCTTCTGCTTCTAATAGTAATGTTTCTGCTTCAGAAAAAAAACTTAGCAATTTAAATAACTCATACAAAAGTGAGTTTAATAGGGGATTTAAAAATGCTATTGTGGATTTAAATATTTTAGCTGGTGTATTTTCTGAGGCTGTCAAATGTTTACAGTGTTGGAGCAACAGGACTTAACCTTTCCTGTGAAGAAAATTGTTCAGGTGGAGCTGTTGAACTTGATATACTCTGGGATTTTTGCAGTTATAGCTACAAGTTTTGTTCCTCCAAGCAGTGCAAAGCTGAAATTGGGAGACCCAGCACCTACAAAATAAACATCAGGTTTGTTTATGCAATGAGTTGCATAGGGAAAGGTGCAGAAGCTGCACGAATGTTTTGCGGAATCATGAACTTACCACCCCCACCGACAAAGTTCTCAAAATATAATAAAATGCTGTTAGGTGCAACCAGAGATGTGTGATGCAACGATGAAAGATGCCGTAGAAGAAGCAGTGCAAGAAAATCAGAATATTAGAGACATTCCTGTGGCGGTTGATGGAACATGGCGGAAGAGAGGATATTCCTCTATGAATGGTGTCGTGACAGTTACGAGTGTGGACACGCGAAAAGTAATTGACACTCAAATATTATCGAAACATTGTGTTTGCAAAGACAAAAAGAAACATGGACCAGTCTGCAAGAACTTCGACGAGTATAGTGGACGAATGGAAGTCGATGGAGCTCTATCGATATTTCAACGCTCTGTTCAACGCTATGATGTGCGTTACACGAAATATTTAGGAGATGGAGACTCCAAAGCTTTTGATAACATTGTGAAAAATAAAGTATATGGTGATAATTGTACGATCACAAAACTTGAGTGTATAGGCCATGTTATGAAACGGATGGGATCTCGCCTCCAACGTTTCAAAGCAAAGATGAGAGGTAAAAAATTGTCAGATGGCAAGGCATTATGTGGAAAAAATAGATTAACGGAAGCATCTATTGACCAATTTCAAACCTATTATGGCCTTGCCATTCGAAGAAATTTGTCAAGTGTGAAGGATATGCGACAAGCTATATGGGCAATATTTCTTCACAAAATATCAACCGATGAAAATCCACAACATGGATTTTGTCCATAGGTCCTGATACGTGGTGCCGTTATAAGAAGGCACAATTGGAAAATAAAGTTTACCTCCACAAACATAAACTTCCAGTTGCTGTTGTCGAAGCCATTAGGCCTATTTTTAGGGATCTTTCTGATCCAGAGTTACTGAAAAAATGCTTACATGGGAACATGCAGAATCCAAATGAAAGCATTAATAATGTTATTTGGTCTCGTGTCCCCAAAAAGACATTCGTGCACTTAGAAACACTTTCCTTTGGTACATATGATGCTATTGCATCCTTTAATAAAGGGAATGCAACAAAGTTGGATATTTTGAAAAAAACTAAACATAGAGCCTGGATATTATGCGACATGCTGCATGGATCGTCTCGATAAAGAGAGGATTACAATGGCAAGATATGCCAATTTACAAAAAACTAAAGAGGTCAGAAAGATAAAGACTTAAAAAAATAATACAAAAGGGTGAATTTTCAAAAAATGCTGAAAATTTTGAATATGGAGGTGGAATGTTTTGATAAGGTGAGTTTTTTTTTTATAAAAATGTGTTTTTCTCAAAATGTCATTTTTGAAGGTTCGATGTACGTTTTCTCAGAAAGTATATATTTTATGTCCACAAAATTTATATGACACATTCTTTGTATGTTCTAGTATTTACTGGAATGAGATTTTAGCAAAATTTTGTATGTATATTTTTTTCCTAAATTTTTTTTGTCGAAAAATTTTGTTTTCTTGAAATACATCAAATAAAAACTTTTTTTAAAAAAAACTAATGAAAATTTTAAAAAAAGCTCATTTTAGTATAATACTAAATCTATGTTTGACTTGTAAAAAAATTTTGGGGGTTGTATTTACAACAGAGTTTTAGAAAAGGGACATCGAAAAAGGCCTTTTTAACATAATCTGTATAGGGTGTTCCGATACTCCTTAAAAAGATATATATTTTAAGTAAATTACTTTTAAGTAATAAGATAATTATTATGTTGTTTTTCTTTCTCTAATTTTTAAGTTGGAACAGATTGTAAAATGATACTTAATTAAAGATTTATTTCCTCCATCATCCATTTCTAAAAGTACAAATGTCATTAAAAAACTAGTCTAGTCCAGTGATACTCAACCTGCGGCCCGCCGGGCCTTTTTTAAATGGTCCGGTCATAACCCATTGCTCTGAGAAATTCATTTATTTATTTATGAAAATTTGGTGGGAAATTCATTGCTAAAAAAATCAAATATATCAATTTTGCTGTGATGTATGGGTGCGAATTGTTATTTTTTTCTGATTGGAGATAATAGACAACAGTGTAGTACCGACCATTTTATGAGTGGAACTAATTTTTAACTAACTTTCATATCATTTAAGTGAAAAATATTCGAAGAGATAGTTTCAAGACGATTGGGATAATGACTATTTTGTAGTGAAAAACAAGCATAGTTCAGTAATTGTTTGATTTGTCACGAAAGTGTATTTAAAAAATACCAATAAACAAGAAGCGTTCAATGACACTTTTCCTCGAAGATTTCTTTCAAGAGATGATAAATAGGCTTTTTTGAATAATCTTTACAACAGCAGAAAAATATTTGTCAGTGGTAATGTCTCAGCGATAACAAAGGCATCCTATGAAATTTGTTATATCATTGGTTATCATATGAAACTGTTTACTGATGGAAAAATTGTGAAAGAATAGTCTTAAATGCTTCCATTAAGAAAAAATTCAGTGACAAAAATAAAAAATATAAGAAATAAAAATTAAATTTTCTATGTTATCTTGATTTTAAAGCATCCCCCCCCCCATCTTTAATCCTTATGTTGTAGCCCTCAAAAAATAGCTAACATACAGTGGTGGCAAAAAGTCCTGAACACACTCATTTTTTAACGTAATTTTTGTGTTTGACTTCATTTTTCGTTGTGAAATTATCGCACTATCTTAAATATTGTTATTGATTTTAATGTATTTTTTATGTTGATTTCAAATCTACTACTAGTTTCTTAATGACTAAAATATTTTTTGTAGTAAAGCTGCCTGAACACAATAATGTGAAATATGTGCAGAATAAAACAATATAGAATAACATAATATGCAAAGAAAAATAACACGAAAATTGACAAATACGGTATATTTAATAAGCATTTTGAAAATTACATTGTTGTCACATGTTAGAAAATCAATATTTTATGGGCCAGCCGTTTGCTTTAATTATGGCTCTACATCTTTTTGGCATGGAATGCACCAATTTCAAAAGAAGATCTTTCGTGACAATATGGTTGAAGGAAAATATTAAAGCTGCTAAAGTACCATGTGGCCTTTCTACTGTTGTGAGAACTTTGAAAAGATTTTCTGAAACAAATTTTATTGCGGACAGGGGGCGATCAGGATGACCAAGAAAAACATCTTTACGTGAAGACAGGTTATTGCACAGAATTTCACTTTCAAACAGAAAGCTTAATTCCTCGCAAATTTTGAAACAATGGACTTTGACATGAAATGTGAGTGTGTGCTCAAGAACTGTTAGAGGAAGACTGTTTGAAATTGGGTTACGAGGCTGTAAAGCGCGCCCAAAACCACAAGAGGCGATTGACGTGGGCAAGGGAGCATTCATTATGGACTATTAAAAACTGGGAAAAGGTAATATTTAGTGATGAGAGTCAGTTTTGTATTTCTGGCAACCAAAGTAGTGCCTATGTAAGACGACGCACTCGTGAGGAATTCAGCCCTCAGTGTCTGAAGCCCACAGTAAAGTACCCGACAAAAGTGATGGTATGGAGTTGCATGTCTTCTCATGGTGTTGGAAGACTTCACATCGTTAGCGGAACAGTGAAAGCCATGAAACATTGAAACACTACATTGAAACTACATTTACATTGAAATACTACAAAATAAAATGCTACCAACTGCGAGAGATCTTTTTGGGAATCAGTCATGGATTTTTCAGGACGATAACGCCCCTTGTTATCGTGCAAAGGTAGCCCAGAAATGGTTGAAAGACCATACTGTGAATAAAATGAACTGGCCAGGACAGTCTCCCGACCTTAATCCGATAGAGAACTTATGGTTTAATATTGGTTATGAAATTTCAAAGAAAAAACCTTCAAACAAACGTGAATTAATTGAAGCTTTAATATTTTCCTTCAACCATATTGTCACGAAAAATCTTCTTTTGAAATTGGTGCATTCCATGCCAAAAAGATGTAGAGCCATAATTAAAGCAAACAGCTGGCCCATAAAATATTGATTTTCTAACATGTGACAACAATGTAATTTTCAAAATGCTTATTAAATATACCATATTTGTCAATTTTCGTGTTATTTTTCTTTGCATATTATATTATTCTATATTGTTTTATTCTGCACATTTTTCGCATTATTGTGTTTAGGCAGCTTTACTACAAAAAATATTTTAGTCATTAAGAAACTAGTAGTAGATTTGAAATCAGCATAAAAAATACATTAAAATCAATAACAATATTTAAAATAGTGCAATAATTTCACAACGAAAAAGGAAGTCAAACACAAAAATTACGCTAAAAAATGAGTGTGTTCAGGACTTTTTGCCACCACTGTATGTATGTCGCTCGGCAGAAAAAAGGTTGAGTACCTCTGGTCTCTATCATAGCCATCTCATCTGGCATTCTCGGGAAAGTTTGCTTGAGTCTGGGCAACCTATCGGACGTCTGCACAAAACATGTAAAAATGCTGTACCTCGTACATTTCCTGTCAATTTTGGTTGAATCGATACTTCTATAGCTACCGAATCTATATTGAATGTTCATTTTATAATTTGCACGCGCGCGTTAATTATAATTCACAGTATTAAGTATTTACGGCAGTAGATTAAAACAAAATCATAGATACACTTTTAAGTCGTAAGTGAACATTCGATGATAATAAAGTACAACAAGTACACAGACGAGCATGGTTCTGAAAAGAAATCAAGGAAATTTTCTGAAGAATACTTTAGATTTTTATCACTACTGAAGTAAATGGAGAACAAAAAGAACCTGTGTGTTATTTGTGAAAACTTACAAATCCGAAGAACATGTGGAAGTTGTTTTTAAAACCATTGAAAATCATTTAACCATGCTGGCAAAGAATTTAAAGTATTTTCTTGCTGAAGACAGCTTGATTGCAAGTTACGAGTGGGTTAGGGATCCATTTCAAAATATTCCGAAGGGCTCTCAACTGCCGAAGAAGAAAACTTCATAGATTTTACATCCAGTGGCGAAATTAAAAGTCTTTTTTGAAATAAATCGCTCTTTGAATTTTGGGCAAAGGTGGATGATGAGTTTTCTCAGTGAAAACAAAAGCATTTCGTATAGTATATTACACCATTTTCAACAACTTATCTTTGTGAATCCGGATTTTCTGTGGTAGCTACTTTGAAGACAAAGTATAGATCTCGGCTAAAAATAGAAAAATAACTCAAAGTGTATATTTCTAATATTAAGCCTTACTTTGAAAAATCTTCTCTGCAAGAAGAGCCCATTGAAGTTACTAATAATTATTAAACTTGTTCTTAATTTAGTATTAAGAAATTAGTTAAAAATACCTTGTGCAGTATTGATACATTAAAAGTATACTGACTAAAGTACCCGCAGTTTGCACGAGTTCATTTTTAAAAAAATGAAACATTATTCTTGATATAATAGCTTCTTTGCAAGGAGAATAAAACCAATTGCACGACATTGTATACAAAAATGTAAAATGATTTTTTGAAATGAATGGTCATATGTAAATAGTTGAAAATGAACTGTAATTTTAAGTCTGACAGAATTAGCATTTAGAATTAATGTTAAATAATGAAAAATATGAAATTCCGATGAAGAATAATTGTGTTATTTTTAATATTTAAAGCGAAAAGACCTCAAAATGTCTTCACCCGGGAGCAGGCGCGCACTCGATACTAACGTTTATGGTCGTGGGGGGTGACTCAGTCACCCAATCCTTTTTTTTACAATTATATTTAGTGAACACGATAAAAATCGTAATTCCAGTGAATAATTTAATGAAGAGAAAGAATACTTACTACTTTCAAGGACTTTTTAATTATTCTTTGATAATTTGAAAAAATAAATCAAATAAAACTGAACATAAATTATTCAAGCGTGCATGACCTGAAGAAAGGACACAGATCATAGACACTTTTCACTAATATTACAGGAATGTTATTTGTGCAGGTAAAACTGTCATATTTTGTTAAGTTATTGAAGTTAGATCGACAAATAGCATGTTGAACTTTTTCTGGCTTGTGTCTTTTTGACAGGCTGCAGTGTGTCGTCGTACACATATGGCATCATATTTTAGTTGATGAAGTTCTTTAGGAAGCATTTCAAAATGTTCCTTTCGTTTCATGTTCATCGCTTTTCTCAAATTAACTTTCGCTATCATGAGTAATGTGCATTATTTCTTTCAACACGTTCTTCCTTGCTTGATCAGTGAAGAAAAGTGAATTAAGTCTTACCTTTTTTTCTTACGGCTAATGTACAGTATTTGAATAATAATAGCAGTGATGAATTTTTATCTTCCTAAAATTTTTTTAAATTCTGGATCTGGGTTATGTGTTTTCTCAGAAAGAGTCGTATTTTAGCTTTAAAAAGAAACGAAATAAAAAAAATTCTCATCTCGCGGGATTACAGCAATTCAAACAAAATATTTTTTTAAAATTTGGTTATAGGATTAAAGATTGAAGCTTTTATTTTTGATAACGTATTGTTGACAGTTGATATATAGAAATTATATCACTGTAAATGTGTATTTTTTTTTGTCAGAAAAATTATTTTGTTTTACTTTTCATTCCAGTTATTTAAAAAAAAAAATTATTTTTTTTCGATATGCTCGCGCCCCCCTTGTAGGGTAGTTGGATTTTTTAAAGAATTGTATTTTTATTAGTTCATTATAACAGTCAAATTTCTCTATATGTATGTCTACAATGTTCATGTAATTTCCCTTTCATATTATCAATATTAATTTTCAAGAAGCAAGCCTTTTTTTTCCATAGGAGAATTCCGTATGCTGTCTTCTTTTGTTTTTTCAACCGAAAAACTGCTCTTTTTTAGAAACTGAACTTTAGAGTTGAGAAACTTTTTCAGCGATTTGAATGATAGATTTTTTTGAGTTTTCTTCTTCAAGTTGATTGTAAAAATTCAATATATTTCACCATTTCCAATTGATTTAGCTCACATTGCTGGGGTGCAAAATGTGGCAATTTTGCCTTTTTTTGTGTGAAAATAATCAGTTATTTTTCGCTGTGCACCTTCGTTTATTCGCTTCAAGGTCTCTGATTCTCTTGAGTAGCTGTAGTTGAGTAGGACAGCACTCTGATTGTTGTTCGTACCACTCCATAGCTGTTTCTAACACAGAAAACAAGTCAGAATTTGACGTACCATTGCTACTTTCATTGTTGTCCTCGTCTTCATCCATTTTATCGTCGACAGGATCGGATTCTTCTTGCACGGAAGTCATAATCTTGTCATCATTTAGCACTTGAAATCCATAGTCTTCTGCATCGCATGCCATGCAGGTTTCTACATCTTCTTCATCGCAGTCTTGAAATTCTGGGATCGATTGGACAAAGTCGGTAATCTCCTCCCTGTGGTCGTCACTGAAATCTTTTTTGCCTTCTAAATCTGGCCACAGCTTATTCCATGCATTTTTCAGGCTCTGTCTTTCGAGCGAGTCCCATGTTTCGGCTAACATGTAGCAGGCGTCCTTCATATTGAGCTTTTTAGCAAAAGCAGCAACAATTTCTTCGTTGTTTTCTGCCAAAAGTAATCTCCGCAAAACTTGTTTCCTATAAATTTTCTTGAGCTTTTCGGTGACGCCTTGGTCCATTGGTTGCACCAGCGCAGTGACGTTGGGGGGAAAATACATCACGCTGAAGTCGTCATCAGTAAAATTTTACCTGTTTTCCCTTCACGTTCACGAAGTTTCTTGACGTTGGAAATGAAGTCTTGAATTCAGGAAAACGGGCAGAGATCATCCACGCATTCTTTTGCGCTTTGTAAAGATTAGGAAGGCATGAAACATTTTTGAAGCAACGAGGCTTCTAAGATTACCGATCACAAGCAATGGCAAAGTGTGTGTTCAACTAGCTTTCGCACAAACCATGGCTGACTTCGCTCCTTGCTGGCTTTAAAAACTGGTGCTGTGGACTAGTGACACAAACCATGGAACTAACCATTCCTTGCTAACTTTAGAAATTGATGCTGTGGACTCGCGTTTTGAAGCCAATGACTTTTTTGGCAGAGCCTTCCAATTTACTCCTGTCTCGTCTACGTTGTAAACGTCGTATCTGGAGTAACCTTCTTCCACATGCTGCAAAAATGTTTCCTTAAACTTGCGGATGAAATTCTGATCGCAAGACAATGATTCGCCTTCAATCTGCAGTTCCCGTATCCCGTGGCGTGATTTAAACTTCTTTAACCAATCAGTACTAGCTTTGAAATACGCGAAACCCCCTACTTTCTCGTTAAGTTCCAGAGCTTGGATCGCATAACATAGGGTCGGATATCGAATCGCCTTTACTCCTTCTCTGTGAAAACCACAAGTAGAGTGAAAGATCGAGAACATCGTTTGCTTCCTTCATGGTTTTCCTTTTCTTCGCGCCATCTTCTGACGCAAAATTTAAAATGGTTTCTTAGCTTTTTTTATGTTTGAAATTGTTGACTTTCAAGTATAAAACTGTGCTAGAGACGCTCCACTTTCTCCCTCAATACTTCAAGTTTTGTTTCTATGTTCAAGACATTGCGCTTCCGTTTTGAATTCGAAACCATAGCAGTTCACAACTCAAAAAAGAGCACGTATAAATCTTCTCACTTGGAAACAAACTGACCTAATATTCCGCGCAGATGTTTACCAAATCACACAAATGAAATTCCCCAAATATCCCTCACCTAGGGTTTTCCCGTCACTTTTGGCCTCACGCGAAACAACTGTTGAGCGTTGCACTATTCGAAAACATAGCCGTAAACGTTGTCGTCCGGATATTTGACGCTCCGGATAGTACACGTTTGGATAAACGACGTTCTACTGTGCATTATTTTATAACATTATTTATTTATATCAAATGTTTCTAGGGAACTGGACAATGGGGGTTAAAGTTTGCACTTCTTTGAGTGGAGTAGACACCTATTAAAACCAGTTGAAGATTTATGATCAAAATAAAATGCGTAAAAAGAGAGAATAACTTGAAATGGCGAGAAATATTTTAAAAGTAGAGAAAAAAAAACTGAATCACATAAGAGAAAAATTCGTTTTATAGAAAACTAGCTTTTACCCGCGGCTCCGCTCGCGTTGATGTTTTTAAATAACTGTGAAAGTCGTAATCATTATCATTAAAAAGTAAGTAATATAATATGGTAATTTTTTTTTATTTCTTGACTGGAACCAATAAAATTTAAAAATTCTAAAATTGAGCTTAGTTTAAAAAAACTGAAAATGTAATTTATTATAATAATTAACAACAAAAATTAAATAACTTAAGCTATTAATATTTTTAAAAATCGAAAGTATCTACGTTTAATATATAATTTCTCTTTAAAAGAGCTCAAAACAGAACTGAGTACCATATTATATGTCCTTCCATCAGTTGCAAATATGTGAAGATTTGAGCATTGGACACACCGATCAGGCTACATATAGTTGGCCATGGTAAAAACATTGCTTTTCCAAATGCACCCCTGCTACCTGAAATGTTAGCTTTGTTAATAGCAACATTAAAACTGGGGATATTGAAATCGTTTGAGTTGAAACGGTAGGTCAGTGGAGATACTTGGAATTCGAGGTATGATAACACTATCCCTTTTCATGACATGTTAAAATATTGGCACCAAGTATATTCTGCACCAGTTTTGTGATCCTAAGCCTCGTTCCTTTACATAGTCGAGGAGCATCGAGATTTTGCATAACTGGTACATTTAGTTTTAATTGAAGTTTATGTGAGGGTACACTCGAAAGTTCAAGTGAATTTAAGAACTCCGTGGATATGAAGTACTTCGTTCTTTATCCATGAATTAGTATTGCGTAAAGCTCCCTAATTTTATTCGGCGTGTGACATTGTATGGCTTCTCCTCCATAGTAATATCTAGTATATCTTCAAAGTAATTCTTCCACGTAAAATATCTAAGTTCAGCATAAGTGAAAAATTTGTGCAAAATATGAATATTGTATAATTAGATTTAAAAAAAAAATCAAAGTGATAAACATTCGAAAAATCAAAACTTTTAATGAAACTGTCAATTACCATAAAATTTTCCATATTACGCGCGCAATTCGCTGAAACTATTTCGTTTCCCTCTTTAAAATGTGGTAGAAAATTTGCATTAAAATATCTGGGATTGTCGGAATAGAGAACTTCTTAGCCAACTTGGCGATATTTCTCAAATTTTGAGTTTGACATTTAACAAACGTAACGTAATAAACGTTATACGTTTAATAAAAAACAATTTAAAAAATTACTTTTTGTAAAGATGCTAAATTACACTGTGTTTCAATTCACTGTGTTATAAATGTGAAAAATTTCCATTATTAAAATTTCCATTATTGACAAATGCATAATTTTGCGCCAACTTGGTGGGGTGTAAGCAAAGTACCGTGGTTTTACCCGCATAGTTTCCGTTCCCGTAGGAATATGGAGATAAAATGTACCTTATGTTACTCGCTGATAATGTAGCTTTCCATTAGTGAAAGAATTTTTTAAATCGCACCAGCCGTTTCCGAGATTAGCCGGAACAGACAGACAAAAATTTTAAAAATTGATTTTTGGATAGAAGTACCGTAAATACCTTTAAATGCATTTAGTAACAAACTGCTAATTTCAAATTACAAACAGACACTTCAATTTTATTTATTTATATAGATAGATTGGGATTATAATAACTATTGTTTAAATGTGACTAAAAAATATAAATAAAAAAAAAAAGAAAGGATTAAAACTAACCGTAAAACTTATCAATTTTTTGTTTCTTGCATTGCTTTTTGGTTATGAAGCCTTGATTTATTATTTTTAAAAGTGCATCCGAAACAGCCGATGCTCTACTTAACTGAACAGGGAGATAACTATCATAAAAAAAAATTATGGCACGTGTCAGCGTATTATCATGTGCGCGTAACGCTATTATGTCTCATGAAGAGCATCGGTCGCCAGTAACCAAAACAACGACTTCATTAGCTCAGCTTGGCGTTTATCTTGGCATTCAGTTTCACGTTCACCCGTATAGTTTCCGTTCCCGTAAGAATACGGGAATAAAATATAGCCTATGTTACTCCCCGTTAATGTAGCTTTCCAATAGTGAAAGAATTTTTAAAATCGCACCAGCCGTTTCCGAGATTAGCCGGAACAAACAGACAGACAGACAGACAGACAGACAAAAATTTTAAAAATTGATTTTTTGATATAAGTACGGTATATATCTTTAAATGCATTTAGTAAAAAATTACTAATTTGAAATTACAAACAGACACTTCAATTTTATTTATTTATATAGATGTACTTCACTATATTGGAAGTTGGTTTTACGCAGAAAATCATGATATGTTCTTAGTTCTCCAAGAAAAATTTCCTTATCTAGAAACATTCGCAATATAGAGGCTCTTATATGGAGATTCGACTGTATATCTTTAAAATTACATTGTTTATAATGTATAACACTTTTTACAAATTTGTATGCATTTGAATTTTTTTTAAAATTTGAAAACTAGATAAACTATTTTTGAAGAAGTTTGGTACATTTTCTTTCTTTCTTTGGTATATCTTACCCAATCCTGTCACGTTTAGGTAAAACGAAAAAGTTTAGATACTTTGAGTTGTCTTTTCGGGAAGAAAAAAGGCAAATAAGATAATCTTGTGAACGGAAATTGTTTGAGTCGATTAAATGAAGCTCGATATACTGTGAAAATTAGTGTACATAAGATATTGTTCTCGTAAAATTTTAAGTAAGTATTTAATTATAGAAAATTAAAAGTGCCAATAGATGCTTTGGATGGTATAGCGTAGTACTGCATAGAATGTCGAAAGAGGTATTGTTTCTCTGAAAATTGGAAACTGTGATGTAGTTATTTCGCTTAGCTATATATTCTAGTTTTATGTTTTTTCGTAATTTCAGTATTAATATTGATGCTTATTTTTATTTTCAGAGGAATAGGAGAATTTAGACAAGTGTAGAATTCTAGAATCAAACCAACACAAGGAAGAAAATAAGAGGCGTAGCAAAAATCCAAGATGTCTGTGAGGACAATTATGAAATTTTATAGAAAAAAGAAGATGAACTACATAAATATGGAATGTTTTAGCAAAGTTTTCTATATTTAATGGGGCTCATCACCAAAAGTATTGCTTTTTTAAAGGGTTGATACTTCAAACCAATCATTCACCAATTATAAAAGAACAGTGTGCTATATTTATTGTTCACTGCAAGCCTATTGTTGTATGGAACATAAGTTACCCTGTGTCCTTTCTGAATTTTGCATTATGGAGGTGTGTAATACAGGCATTGTGGCATACATTTTAAGCTTTATTTAAATTGCTGTAGAGAATGTAATTTTAGTTAAAATTACCATGTTTCTGCAAATTTGCAATCATTGAATACATTTTAGAATATTTTCAGCAAACTGAGTTGAAAATAGTTTGGTGGTACCTTATTTAATTTAAAAGTGTGATATATTAAGCTGCATTTCATTTTGTGCAGTAATTTAAAATACTACTAGACTTCAGTATTGCATTTGACATAAAAAATTATATAATTATTAATATCTTTCCACGAAAAGTATCCACCCACTTCAGGTCACTCAAAATTAAATAAGGATTTACTTCATCTCACCTGAGATTTCCAATTTTATAAACTTACAAGATGGCTTCCTCTCAAAATGATATTTTAAAACTTCACTTGAGTAATCTTCCCAACAAAAAGCATCATGTTTGTGAAATATGCAACAAGAGTTTCAATCACCGTAGTAATTTCAATTCACATTTACGTATTCATACCCAGGAAAAGCCTTATGTTTGTGAAATATGCAACAAAGTTTTTTCTCGAAGTGGCTCCTTGAAAAAGCATTTACTTATTCATACCAAGAAAAAGCCTCATGTTTGTGAAATATGCAACAAGTCATTCTCTCGTAGTGATAATTTAATGGTGCATTTACGTAATCATACCAAGGAAAAGCTCCATGTTTGCGAAATATGCAGCAAGGCTTTCGTTCAAAGTGGTCATTTAAATTCACATATGCTTATTCATTCCGAAGAAAAGCCTCATGTTTGTACAATATGCAGCAAGGCTTTTTCACGAAGTGGTGATTTAAATACACATTTACGTATTCATACCAAGGAAAAGCCTCATGTCTGTGAAATATGCAACAAGGGTTTCGCTCATAATAGTACCTTAAATGTACATCTACGTATTCATACCAAGGAAACGCCTCATGTTTGTAAAATATGCAATAAAACTTTCTCTCGAAGTGGTCATTTAAAAAGTCATTTACATATTCACACCAAGGAAAAACGTCATGTTTGTGAAATATGCAGCAAGGCTTTCTCTGAAAGTGGTTCCTTAAAGAAACATTTACTTATCCATACCAAGGAAAGGCCTCATATTTGTGAAATATGCAACAAGGCTTTCTCACGAAGTGGTGATTTAAGTACTCATTTACGTATTCATTCCAAGGAAAAGCCTCATGTTTGTGAAATATGCAATAAGGCTTTCTCTCAAAGTGGTCATTTAAAAAGTCATTTACGTATTCATACCAAGGAAAAGACTCATGCTTGTGTAATATGCAACAAGGCTTTCAGGGAAAGTGGTCATTTAAAAAGACATTTGCGTATTCATACCAAGGAAAAGCCTCATGTTTGTGAAGTATGCAACAAGGCTTTCTCACGAAGTGGTGATTTAAATACACATTTGCGTATTCATACCAATCAAAAACCTCATGTTTGTGAAGTATGCAACAAGGCTTTCTCTCAAAGTGGTCATTTGAAAAGACATTTACTTATTCATACTAAAGCTTCACTTGTTCGTGAAATATTTTAAAAATTTTTTCTCCATTTAATTCTATAAATGTACATTTGCATATATAAATGAAGTAATAGCCATCATTTCTCTTAAGAATATCATGTCTTTTAAATATGCTGCTTGCCTTTTCATCGGATTAAAGCATTACATTTGTTCATTCATACCAAAGAAAATTGTCAAGTGTGGGAAATATCCACAGTATCACTTTGTATCGAAGTTGTGTAATATAAAAAGACACTTACTCATCCATACCAAGGGAAATCTTTATATATGTGCATATTCTGAAAATGCTTTCTCTCAAATTTGTTCCTTAAACTCCTATTTGCGTACATTCAAGCCTCCCCAAATTTTTTGAAGCTTTATATTTATATATATTTCACAATTTATTTATTAAAATTCAATTTTAATTATTTTCTTTAAGAAATCTTAAAGCCTTATAATTATTAAGATTTTCAGTAAATTTTTGCACAAAGGATTCCCATGAAAATTAATTTTCAGATTTGCAAATAATAGTTTAAGGAATGTTATAGTTTTGAGTCATTTGACTCGACCTAAGTGAAATACTACATGGACGTGAAGTTAAAAAAAAAAGAACTATAACATACATTAGCGATTTTTTTCTTGAAAGTTGGCAAGTTTTAATTTTCTTAAATACATTTGTGTTGTATTCTTTTATAACAGGGATAGCCAACCCCGAAACGCCCTTCCGGGTCTCTTCGGGAAAACATTGCAATCCCTCGGGATACATATAAAATATATTTCTTTGCGTTAGATTTGAACCCGTTACAAACATTAATTTGAGAGAAAATTTAAAGCACAGAATTATTTTTTTTTATTTTCCTTGTGTTTCTTGTATACAAACATAGATATAATAATGCAGTGATTAAATAATGTTTAATTTTTGTAATTAGTGAGATATTTGTTCCTCTCAACTCTTTCACATAATTTTTGCATGTCGATCTCATTGCGTGTATTTGGATATCGTAATTGATTTTACTGATTTTCTTCCAGTAAGTCTGAGCGTTACTTACGTTTGATCAATTTTATTTTCCGGAAAGAAAAAAAATGACTCTCGTAATTTTTTGTGCCAGATTTTCAAAATTCGAAAAGATTTTCTTTTGTGACAAAAGTGTCATAAAAATTTGTTTTGAATTCTGATGTTTCTAAAATTTGTTTTAATTCATTATTGCATTGATAGTCAATTAGTTCAACTGGGAGATATTATGGGGCCAACTTGACATTGACATGAAAGGCAGATGAATATATTTCAAATAATTTTTTGTTTTCGTCTAAATTAGTGAAACTTCTATTAAAAAGTCTGTAAGTTTGTATATTTCTTTTAAGTATTTGATGTAACTGATACATTTTTAATTTTTTTAAAAAAAATTCTTTCCTCAATGGAAAGTGCTGAACGTTATTATTTTTCAATGGAGTTTCAAAGAACTATAATTTCTTTCTGCATCGATTGTTCAATTTTTTCAAATAGTTTACTAAATTTTTATTCAGTAAACTATTTTGTGGCTAGTGTCTTAAATTTTTATGGAATATTTCGAAAGGGTTATGCGTGGCTAATGGCTCGAGTGTTAGTATAATACTTTACACTTATACAAACTTTTTTATTTCTTATAAAATGAGTTGTTTCTTTCCTTCTAATTTTCTTTAGTAGTATGTTAGTCAGAGTGTTTTGTTTTGTTATTTTGAGAATTCTATTTATTTTGTTGTATTTAATACCGCCTTAGAAAGAAAATTTGTAAATGAAGAAAAACAAATTATTGTCGCGCGTGAAATATGTTCAAAAATGAAGTCCAAAATTAAAATTTTCGAAATTTCTATGAAGATATTTCGCTTGAAACATGCTTTATAGCATTGTAATATATATGCATTATTAATTTTTCGAGACTGTTTTATAAGGAAAACTATAAATAGGAATTATATTAAATATATATATATATCGAATGTTTTAAATTTATTCTTCTTAAACCAGTTGATATAAAATATGTATTACATTCGATGTATACATATTTTAGGAAAATAATCTGCCGTTCAACTTCTGATTTGTTACTATCTAGATGTTTTTCAATAACTTCTTAATTTCAAAAAATTCAGAAAAATGTACGATTTAATAATATTTTTAATTTGCGTAACATTCAATAAAAAATACTATTCTCGGTCATCTACACAGTACGAGTAGGAAAGTTTAGATCTCAGAGAAGAAAATGACTTGACTTTAACTTGAAAATGATGTGCAAAAGTTCAAACCTTTTGTATGAAATCACATGTAATATATATATATACTGCTATTTGTAAACAATGCAACACCCTGAAGGAATCATCAGAATTAAATGATCTTTGCAGCAAATATCAATTATATGACGTTACGTAAAATTGTAAAGTTTCAGAGCCACCGGGCATGCGCAGTGCCCTCTGAACTGATGCTGAAAGAGTTTAAATAGAGGGATGTAGCGGGACGTTGAAAATAGTTAATGATTATTTGTTAGTGGCGAACGTTTAGTGAGACCTAAGTATGTTCCTACGACGAAATAAGGAGAAATTTCAAAAACTTACTTAGTTTGAACGGGGGAGGCTTATCGGCCTTCGAGAAGGAAGATTTTCCTATCGCGCAATAGGAGTTCGTGTGCAGCGGAACAGTTCCAGAGTGATGCAAGTTTGGAAGCATTGGACTGATGAGCGCTGAACAACTCGAAAAACTCACAGTGAACGACAGAAGGTGACGTCAGCGCGCGATGATCGACACTTGCTCCGCATGACGGGGAATGACCGTACAGCTTCCTCCAGGTAGTTGGCAGCACGTTGGTTTACTGCTACAGTTCTACTAACCTCGGCTTCGTCGACGTCTGCTGCACCGTGGATTGCGTGCAAGGATACCCTTCACGGCAGACCATCGATGGCTGCGTCTGCAATGGGCTCATGAGCACAGAGCCTGGCAAGCTGATTGGCACCATGTTATCCTTTCAGATGAATCACGCTTCAATTTGTGGGACCATGATGGCGGCATTCGTTTAAGTGTTATGCCTGTGAACGCTGCTTTCCAGAATAAGTTATCGAAAGACATAGTGGCCTAACACCCAAAGTAATGGTTTGGTGTGCGATTTCGTATCATGGATGATCCAATTTGCTACGAATTGAGAGTAATCTTAATAGCAACAAGTACGTCCGTGAAGTACTACAGCCGGAAGTCGTTCCCTTCCTTCAAGGCATCCTTGGAGCTATCTTTCAGCAGGATAATGCACGCCCACATGTTGCAAAGACTGTTCGAGACTTCTGTCCAGCCTAACACATGCAACTTCTTCCTTTTTTTTGCTTATTCGCCGAAAATGTCGCCTATTGAGCACGTGTAGGTTTTAGTTGGTGAGCGTCTCGCTCGTGATCCGCGTCCTGCAGCTTCAAAAGACGAACTTTTGCTGCGCATACAAGCGATATAGAATTCTCTTCCTCAAACAGACATTCAAAATCTGTTTGATTCCATGCCACGTTGCATAGCGGCACTTATTGCAGCGCGTGGTGGCTACACCAAATATTAATTTCGGGCTTATAATATTGTTTTTTTGCTCAGAAAATTTCGTCATTTATTTGTACTAATATAAATCGTTTGTGCATTAAATTTCATTTAATTCTGATGATTCCTTTATGGTGTTGCATTTTTTACAAACAGCAATATATATATATAATTATAAGATTTATTGAGAAATGTAAGAATTTATTAACTACTCTCTATAATAAAAGAAAGAGAATACTGAAACCACATTTAAAATATAAGCAGCGTTAAAAGCTTTCTCCAAAATGACATATCTTGAGAAACCGTCTTAGTTTAGTATGTTAAACACAGAAAATGCTGTATTTTATTGAGATAGCACTACATATATATATAATACAAAGTAGTTATTCATGCCCACCTAGATTTCATCAAATTCCTGCAATAAGCATGAGGCTGTCTTGCATCTTATTCAGGGATATATTACGCATTGCATAAAAGGGATCATACAACCAGCTTTCTATTCTGCTTATCATGTACCATGTTACCAAACACAGAATCGAAAAGAAAATAACTCTTAGCATTGGGGACACAAAACAAAGCTTTCTTCATAAAAATACCGAGAGAAGCTCGTTAGTATTAAATCATCACACCACAAATTAATATGCAGGTTCATAGAAAATCGGGAGGGGGTAATATCCACAATGTCATACTCTCCATATGCAATTAAAACGAGGAATAATTAAACAACACTAATTCTCAAAACGTCAGGGTATCATTATTGTAGGATGCTCAACTAGGATGTTCAATCACATTTGCTTAACGACAAGGAAAAATTAGCTTTTTTTGCACCAAATTTAAATGGTTCTCACTTAAATTAAAAGCAACGAAAGTAAAATTTTTACGTTGAATTATCTGTATATTTATGTACCTGATAATGTAAAAAAAACTCTAATTTTAAATTACAAATAAATGTGTATGAGCAATAATTAATCAAGAACTATTTTTTTCCAAGGCATGTTCTTACTTTTAGATACACTTTGCATAAAATCCACTGCATATATAGCTACAAAATTTTACAGAGTTTCTGCAAACATAACAATCCATAAAATAAAATTTTGAAAAATAAATTTATAAAAATTTTTAATTTAGTGATTCAAATTCCCTTTAAATTTTAAGCAGAAATTATACTTTATCTAAAATAGGTGAATATTTATTTGAAAAAAAATTGATTCAATTTTGTTGAAAATTTGTGGATCTTATAGTATACAAAATATCAGCACTACAGGTAAATTAGATTTTGAGAAAAGTGCACCGGAATCACCAAAAATTGCAAATTTATATTTTCATCTATGATTTGTAAAAATAATATTTTTTTTTAATACAATATAAAGCCATACCATAATTAGATTATTTTGCAGCATTTTTCAGTTTTTAAATTGTAAATTTAAAGTTCTGGATCATTTAGAAGTCTTTTTTTAATTTCTCTTTCCTTACTTCATCAATACGTGTTATAAACGATTCACACTATCTTCCATTTAAAATACCAAAGTTTTATATCGGTAAGTTTTAGTATTTGTACTTCACTCCGAATATCGTCATGACAGAATTCCTTACATATATTTTTATTGTTATAAAAATACGCAAAGAAAATGTCTCTGATAAATTTAAAGAGTTAATTTGATATCTAATTTAAATGGAACTCTGTTTTTAAATATTATAACAAAAACTGTTTTTGTACTCATACATATGAATATTTATTTATTTCAAAGTAAAAACAACAGTTATAAATGTATAGAGTTATTCATGAGAATTCAAATGTTAAAAATAAGCATTTAGGAAAAACAAAATGTCTACTATACAAACTATATAATTTATTTAGGATAATCCTCAAATCCATTTTGTACTATATTCACTTGATTTATAATTTAAGAACAACACTGAGTATTGATAAATGCAAAACTAAACATATTTAACATTTCAAAAAACAAAATTTTAATTTAAAAATTTGTAACTAATAATTTAAATTTGCCTTAATTTTTGCACAAAAAAAAGGAGAATTTTCATTAAATGTGAACATATAGTACACAAAAATTTCATTATTCGTATAGAAAAAGTAGTATTTTCAATACTTACTATATAAAAAACGTATTTTGAAGAAACTGTATCTGAATCAGCCGCATCATCTTTGTTTATAATTTTAAAATTCGATTTTCTAGCGTTCTATTTATCGAATTCTCATAAATAATGCATCTGCGGATGCAGCAATGTCCCTTTTAAAAGTAAAATTTAAAAAAATGCAAAATTCGAAGCATTGCCAGGTCCCAGTTACCTTAAGCTGATGGTAAGGAATTATATCAATACGCAGCCCCATTAGAAGAAAAAAAGGAATGACTATCGCATTTGTAAATATGTTTTAAAACAAGGGTGTCAAATTCAAAGACTGGCTTGGGACAAATAAGCAAAGATTAACTTAAGGTGGGCCGCAGAGAAAATCGGAACTCATAGAAATGTAAGTTTATTTCGAATAATATACACTATAATAAACATATGTAAAATGAGAACATTTTAATTTGTACCTCCTGATACTTGGCATCTCCTCTCTGCAACTATCATCGCTGTTTCGGAAGAAAAAATGCCAGTATGTTGACCGGTCGCGAGTTTGACACTCCATTCTTAAAATTACCTTTTTGTGTTTACCCTTAACTATGCAACATGATTTACAGTCGACTCTCGTTAATTCGAAGTTGAAGGGACCAATAAAGAACTTCGAATTATCAAGAGTTCTAATTATCAAGAGGGTAGGAAAAAACTTTCAAAATACATGAAGAGAAATTTTTTTCTATCACATTGAAATTTGAAACTATGTAATAAAGCAACAATTGCATATATGTATAAAATTATTTTAAAGTATTTTTAACAAGTGCATATTATACAGAAGTTATATATATATATATATATATAAAAGTCCTGTATTAAAAGAATACATTTGTGTATTAAAAACAACTATTATAAAAGAATATATACTGTACGTAATAAATTTTTTCTTTGACGAAATAAATAAATAATAAATTAACAATAAACTTTTCTAGAATCAATGCAGCTTGAAAAATGTGTGCATCAACATGATTTTTGAGGAAAAAGTTACGTAGCTTGTTTAGTGCCACTTTAACTTCCTTCAGAGTTACTGGAGTCAACTCCGATGGTCCTTTAAGGGACTACGTTACAGGGGCACAAGCATATACAATACAACACAAAATATGCAAGGTCCAACCTGCGTGCTACAGGATTCTACACAAGTGTTTGAATTGTCGATTTTTATTAAATCATTTCTAATTATCGCGTATTGTATTCTGGTCAGCCACAGATTTTACTTCGAAATTTTGAGTGTACCAAAACGTATTGTTTTAGTTCGAAATATAAAGAGTTTTTCTAGGGGCTGAGCATATGCTTCGAATTAGCAAGAGGTTCGTATTATTGAAAGTTTGAATTATCGAGAGTCGACTGTATATGCATCTGAGTCAAGCTGTAAGAAATTGCTATTAAAATTGAACCATGCGCACACTTCAACAATCATAATCGAAGTGTCGAAAAAACTACTTCATTAAAAGTTTTGGAAGTAAAACTACAATAATTCTGAAAACATATACAAGGCTTATCAAAGCATTTTCGAAAGTTTTTTTCTTTTTACCCCTGGTCTTGTTCTGAAGGAAATTCTAAGAATCTTGTTATCCTTAGAATTAAGTTTACATTTTCATTAAGATATATTTTTATATGAAGCAGTCATATCAAGATTTGCCTTTACAGACATTTGTAATGGTCTCAGTTGTACGGCTGTGTATTTTTTTTTTAACATTTATAAACCCCGTGCACCACCGAACGTATAACACGGGGGTAAACAACACAGACAGAAGAAAGGATTACAACACAAACATCCATGCCTTCTCCGGGATTCGAACCCAGTCCCTGCGGCACCGCAGTCAGCTTCACTGACCACTATACCGGATGGGCGGCGTACGGCTGTGTATGACGCTAAACTTTCCAAAAGATGAAGATGCTGCTGCCTCAGTTTTTCTAGTTTCTTACGCAAATTTACGTAATTGGTATCTGAATTATTTGATGTCATTTTTTTTTTCTACTCGCCGTATTCAACGCTAACTGAACCGGACTAAGAACCTATCATATGGCCTATGATCATAAAATTAGATAGTATGGGTTTGGAATTTTTGAAGGTTGGATGATTTTTTTGAGAAAGTGTGAGCTGTTTAATTTGATCCGTGAGTATGTACGGTGGGAAAATAAATACTAATGGGAAGTAGAACTTTGTTTAATTTATAATTTAATTATACTTACATCTTTCTATGGTTTGGCCGCTGACTAGTTATGCACGTTAAATCTGTCGAGAACTCAAACGTCCTCCCGATGGTGTGGTAGTTAGGAGAGGGGGGTGCCAGCTCAGGTGTCGTCCTCTTCTCTTGACCATGGTTCAAAATTACGAGGTCCGTCACCAAAAGCCCTCACGTAGCTGAACATTGCAACGTTAATATTCACTCACTCACTCACTCACGCTGCTGACTAGTTTGTTGGTGTTCATTCGGTTTGGCATCTAGCCTGCAATTATTTTAAGATTTGATTTTTAAATTAATAGTGATATCTAATCAATCTGTTATATACATACATTACAAAATCAAAAATATGTGCCGTAACAATACAATATAGTGTTAAAAGTAAAATCTTACAAATAACACAAGCAAATTTATTTTCTTCCAAAATAATTTCTTCAAACAGCAACAAATCCCAAATTTAAATTCAAATTTTTCTCAATAAATTAGAAAAGATAAAAAATTGTAAATATATCTTTCTCTGTTACAAAAATCATAAAAACAAGAGTTTTACATTAAACATGCTTTGTGTTTCATCTGAAGTTTTGTTACGAAAAACTTAAAATTCTGATCATACTGATAATGCTTTATGCGTGAAGTGATTTGTTCTCACTTCACTCGTTCCAAAAGAAATTTTAAAGTTCTATAATTCAGCGTCATGAACTAAGAAATTATCTTTGATAACGTATGAAACTGGAGAATCTATATCAGGGATAGAGAATCTTTTTTAGAGGCTGGTACTTTACAACAGCTTCCAAACATTCTTTCACAAATTCGCCATTCGAAAATTTCATTTTTGTTTCGCAGTAAAAATAGAACAGAATAGCTTGCCTTGATAATATTTGTAAGTTGCTATATTGCTGAAGCAAAAAGTTCTTTATTTTGCCTTTAATTGCAATTTAAATTCCTTGAGCTTCTATTGTTTCACTTCTGCATTGAATTTCAAATAACTTTAATGTTTTGTGTTTCATAATGCCTTTTTAACATTGTATTCCTTACAGTGGCGTAACATACACCCCGGCATCGCAGGAGGGGGGGGGGCATGACTCTAGGGAGCCCAAAGCCTGACTGCTACTAAGTATCTACCCTTTTAAAAATCCAACTTGGGGGCCCTAAATCTGATTTTGCAGGGGAGCCTAAAGGTTCTTCGTTACGCCACTGATTCCTTAAATACAGGGATGATCTCTCGGCAAATTAACCACATTAATTTTAAGGTTTGAATGACAAAAAAGTACTTTTCCTCCCATTCCTCGCTATGTTTTATATTTTCGTGTATTATTCTTCGCTTATTTGCACTCATACTAAAAAGTGTAAGACAAAAAAAAAATTATGCATGTACATATCTCTTAGGGATACATATTTTTAAATGAAGCTCGTCTTAATTTTAATGGAATTTTTGTTACTTGGGTGTTTTTGTTGAAAATAAAGTAATTATCCTGCAGTCACAATTCACAAAATGAAACTGGAAAATAAATTTTCAATTAACACAGAGAGCGTTATATTTTCAACAATCAAATGCAAGTGGTCGGCGCGCTGCTCTACTGCGCATCAATAACACGATAAATTTACAGGAATTAAGCATGATGAGAGAGAGAGAGTTAAAAGAGGGGATAAAGAGAGAGGGATAAAGTTAACTGCTTCAAATACACACTGCATTAAGGTTGCATATCCTAATTCTGTACCACATAAATTCTCATGATGAATTGTGCAATAAACCTGCAACAGTTCTACACCACAATTAGCAGCGAAACCATTTAAATTTTCGTGCCAATCATTGATTTTGCTCCATCTGTGGTAATGCTTTCACAATGGTTCTTGTTTAAGGAAGCGGCATTGCACAAATGTATCAAACTGGAAAGAAGTTCACTTCCAGTTGTTTGCCCTTTCATGGGAAACATTACAAGTAGTTTCTCCGTAGCACAAAATTTTTTATCAATTCCACGAACAAACAAAAGCAATTGGCTAACTGATGTTCGATCTGTAGATTCATCAACAGCTAAAGAAAACTATACAAAGTTTGAAGCGGCTGATTTTACTTGATTTTCAATGTCGTCATTCAACTGTTGAATTCTTATTTGAATAGTCATTCTATTTAAACTTATATTTTTGAATTTCCTTTTTGCTTCAGGACAAAGTTTTTCATATGCAATTAACAAGCACTTTTTATCAAAATCACGATCTGTGAATGGCCGACCTTCTCTAGCGATAATTTCAGTGACACTTAAGCTCACTTTCCCATATGAATTTAAAAGTTAACCATACTTTTTTGAAAAAAAATTGCTTGACTACTAAAAGTTTTTTGAGTTGTTCGATTTTTTGCGATCGTTCATATCCTTTCATAGATGCAAAATGTTTATGCTTTGTTTCATAATGCCGCTTTAATTATACTCTTTTGCCACAGCAATCTTGCAACTACATATTAAGCATGTGACAGCATCATTGTAATAGATAAAACAGTATTTATCTGTCCACGAATTTTGAAATTTCTGATTTTGAAAATCTCCTTTTTTCTCTCTCATAATTTAAAATATTTTATATGGCTTTATAAATAAATGATACTAGACTAAAAATGCGAAAACAAAAAAGAATATCAGATACGTTCTGTGTGACAGTGATTTCAACATTCCCGATGTACTAGCAAAACCACGGGGTTGTTTAAAAGAATGATCGCTGCAGCTAAGTAGAAGTTAAACTTATTATTGATAGCACTCACTATGAAGAAAAACGTGAGTTCTCGATAGGTACTTTTGATTGGCTCAGCATAATTTCGAATAGAGACTGTTCCGGCACGCGTGCGTGAATACACATTTGTTCTTCGACCTTTTCTGCATCCAGACCATGCGATGGAAGAAATAATGGCTTCCGGTGATCACGTCCGCGAGCTTCACCTATACGAAAACTCGTACTCGCAGATAGCCATGAAGGAAAGATATTGAAAAGCCGCGTAATAAATTGAAAAAAAAAATACTTAATGAGCAACTGTAAAACAATTATTTGCTGTAATACTATTTTCGTATGCGATTTTTTCCTGTTTAATTAAAAAAGGTCCATTCCATATTAGATTACTCTTCTTTTGTAATAGACATTCGCGGGCCAACTTTAAAGGATTCGCGGGCCAAAATTGGCCCGTGGGCCATAGGTTGTGCATCCCTGAAGAAAAGTAATAATAGTAGCATATTTCTGCTATGGGAACTATGAGTAAAATAACATGAAATATATAAAACAGAAGAAAAAATTAATTATGATAAACCATTTCACTGAAATACTATCATGAATAAAATATTAGGAAGCCTTAAATTGTAAAAAAATTAAATTAGTACAAACTAAAATTTAAAAACACACCTAAAATAGACTTATATTGTAATAAACTATTAAATTAAATTTACTGCAGCATTAAATTACATGAGGAATGCATGTAATACTATCCAACATCTACATTACATTTACTATAAAATTTAGATACAATAGTAAATAGATACAATAGTAAAAAAATTAAATTAGTAAGAACCAAAATTTTAAAAAAACCCATCAAAAACAGATAAAAAAAAACAATTATGAACCTAATGAGAGAAATAATAAACCTTGTTGATAGAAAAATTAATTTTTAAACAATTTTTTGCAATATTTCAATTAAAAATGTTTGTTATGCAGTCGCAAAGAACAAATGAGAAAATACAATGATAAATAATTAGTGATCACTGAAATATATGTTATATCGACAGGATGATTTGTATAAATTATATGATCTTCATAAAACTAAATGAGGAACATATCAGAAGCAAAGTTAAACCGTGATGCCATGAGAAGTAAAATCACATCAGCAATGAATTTTTAAAAAATCCTAAGAGAAATATTAGAAAATTGTATCAAGCTGCATCTTTTTTTCACAAACATTTGTATAAAATCTTCAAAAATTCTGTTTGAGCATGCGCAGTGGGCGCCGCCTAGCGGTGATTAAGTGTATTAAGAAAACGAGCGTTGAGTTCTCAGACAGAGTGTGAGCGGGAGATCGGACGAGCGAGAGCGAGAATTACGGTGCCCATCGCAGTGTTCCGACATACGCCCCGAGCAACAGAGAAAGAAGAGAAATAAAGATATTTGTCACCAACGCAGTCGTATTACTGAGTGAGTGTGAGAGAGAAACACATAGGGACCACTACCCAACAAATTCTCTATATGAAGAGAATAGATTGTCAGAAAAAAAAATAAACCATGATGCAACATAACAAAAAATTGCATTAACTCAGAATTTTAAAGTGCAAAAGGAAATTACTTAGTTATGCATTCAATCACATCAATAGTTTCCGTGAAGATCTTGATGAATAAAGTTAACTATCTTTCCATGAGATCAAAAGATGAGTACTTATCAGTTATAAAAAAAGCAAGAAATTTAAAGTTAAGAAAATAAACAAGTATAAAACTGTGTGTCACTAACATACAAATTATAACAATTTAAATTAAAAAATCTAAAACAGAAAAATTAAGCCCTTATTTTGATAAAATTACCATAATCAGAGCTCTGAACAAACAAAACACTCCCAGAATGTCTTAAACATGAAAAATTGAAACAGAAAGAAAATAAACATAAATAGATATGAAGTAACCTTACGTATAGTAGAAATTATGACATTAATTCAAACCAAGAAGCAACCTTAAATATAAAAATAAAGGTCTAATTTTGACTAAACTACCACAAACAGCTCAGAACAAAAAGAAAACATGTCAGAAAATCTCATACGTAAATAAAAATTCGTATTAGCCTTCATATTCTTACGTATTAGCAGCACCACAACCAAACCGGCACTAAGCAAATCACGCTATATCCCACCAAAATCTGACTGATTTTTTTTCATATAAAAACACCTAAGAATCTTAGTTGTTTTGATATCAATAAGCGATTAGTGTGGCGCTAATTTGGCTGTGATGACACTAATATTATAAGTATCATAAATTCTAACTTAAATCATGATATTGGCACTCTGATAATCCCAATTAGTTTGAATGGAGTATCATTTTCTATGGTACTTACATATTATCGCAACCTATTGGCAACATTACATGAAATGAAGCATATGGTTGCCAATTAAGCGCATACAACACATGAAATTGAGGTTGCCAATTTGGCAAGTTATTAATTAAATTGGAAATTGTAATATTACGTCAGTACCTTTTCTTTTTGTTATATGCTAGATTTTGATACTATTTTGCTACATCGACGAAACATGGAATTTGCCGAAAAAGGATAAAAGCAATAACCTTTTTCGGTACTTACGTATTATTGCAAAAATCGCCAACTCTATTAATAACTCACCAAGTTAGCAACCCTTAATTCCTACATGTCATACGCTCTGAATTGGCAGCCAGGTTGCTTAATATGTGTCCTTAATATGTAGCAATAATGCATATGTACCCCTTTTCCCTTCTCATCGAAAGGAAATGTCATAGGAACTGCTTTTTTTCGACCAAATAATCATGCTAATTAATTGGTTTTTTATAAAAAAAAAATTTAGAACCTTCGGTGTTTTGGTCTCAAGATGGGATTCACGTGGCACCAATTTTGATGTGGTGATGCTAATACATAAGTACCTCATTATCTAAACTCCTGTTTACAAAAAACTTCACAAACCATTTTTTGGCTTAAAAACTAATTTTTGATTCACAGTATCAATAATTAATTAAAACTACAATGAGCAAGAAAATTACAGTTCAGAAGATAAACAAATATAAAACTGTGACACTAAAATAGAAAATATAGCATTAAAATTAAAAGTTTATCAAAAACAAAAGAAAATTAAACCTTAGTTTTGCCAGAAAATCTTAAAGACAAAAAATTTAAACATGAATAAAATAAACGTAAATATATATGAAGTAACCTAGCATATAGGAGAAATTTTAACATTAATTCAAACTGAAAAGCAGCCCTAAATAGATAAGCAAAAGTCTGATTTTGATTAAACAACCATAAAAAGCTCAGGAAAAAAAAGAATATGTCAGAAAACCTTTATAAAATAAAACTTGTAGTCTTATGTATTAACATCACCGCAGTCAAAATTGGCACCACGCAAATCGGGCTATTTCCCACCAAAATCTAAATGATCTTTCTTTTTTTAAAAAAAAACACGTAAAAATCTTCGTTGCTTTGATATCAAGGAGTGATTCGCGCATGTCACCAATTTGGCTGTGGTGACGCTAAAAGTAGGCAAGACGTACCGCTAAAGTGTACTGATATTCAAGCGATGATTTAGTTCGCAGCTTTACTTACTTTGAGGCCGACTACATTCTGTTGTGATATCAAAATCACATGAATTGTAGCCCAAGTACAACCGTAGATTGATAATACCACCAACATTCAGGTTAGCGAGAATAAGGAAAAGCAACCATGCAAACCCAAGGTCCTTACAACTGTTTAGTACCAAAATATGCACTTATGTTTTTGCATTGTTGACTCTAAGAATAACATAAAGTTAATAAACATAGGGGAAGCAAAAATTTTACAGATACAGCAAAAAGGTTTAAAGATGTAATCAGGCTTATAGTACAGCTAAGATTAATCAGGAGCATAAAATGAAATAGAACATTTTATGGGAAGTAAATATCTTTAAAAGTGGCCACAACAATAAAAATAGTAGCTTTAATAACCTTAGGCATTGCAAGATGGGTACTTTTTCCATTGCGCAATCAGCGTGCATTATTACAAATCACAAAAGTTGATAAGAAAAAATTATAAACAAAAATTATACATAGATACATGAATTTAATACGGTGGCAAAACTTAAGTATTGTCCATTAACGTTGGCGGGCTAACAATCCATCTGATGTTGATATCCCGTCACAAAATTTTCGACGCCAAAAGTTAAGCGAAGAACGAAATCACATCGCCTTGAATATCTGTACACTTTAACGGTACATATTGCCCTCCCCCCTCTTTTTTTAAAGTACGGAAAAGGATAAAATACGTTATTAATCAAATACAATTCACATTTTGAAACATTGAAAATCTACTATAATCAAAGTGGTGTTGCCAATCGGAAAAATGAAATTCAGAAAAAACATTTTTTGACAACGATTTTTTCGAAAAACAAAAATGTAATTCCTCCCCAAAGAATTGAAAAAACGAATAAATACAACCATAAATAAATATATTTACAATAAAATGTGCTAAAATCCTTCCAAAACTGCTCAAAATATTAATTTTCGCAAAGTTAAGACTTGACAGAGCTGATGATGTCATATCTCCATTTAGCTGAAAAATCGCATAAAAATTGAATTTAAAAAAAAAAAAAGCAAATTTCGAAAAAAAACTCTTCGAGGTTAATTGCATAACGACCTATAGCTTCTACATGCCAAGTTTCATACTTCTGGATTGCTTAATTTGGCCGGAATAGCTGAAACACACAAAATTTTTCTTTTATATATTAGTATAGATTACATGTAATGACGTACCTGTATAACTTTTAATACATAAAGATTTTTTTCAATTTTGGTATTTCAAATATTTGTAGATTTCTAAGTAAAGTATATTTTGATTTATATATGGGTATTGCTTTCATTGTAGAATTATATTGAAGCTGTTTGTTTGGCTCTAGAACTTGATGTGCAATTATACTTTACACGTGGATATCACACTTTTATTCTGGAAATGAATGAAACTTTTTTTAAAACATTTAAAGGGAAGTTCGGTAAATTTAAAAATTTTGTTTTTGTGCAGATTTAGATGAAAAGAAAAAACCGTACTGTGGGAGTGTTGGTCTAATTGGCACCCCTCTCTCTCCGTCCTGCGCGGCAAAAAGTGTGTGTGTAAGGGGGGGGACAAAGCATCACCAAAAGCTTCCATAATAATAATTACTTTTATTTATCCTTTAAACACACTTAAACAATCACAAATGAAACTACAAAAGTAAACCTAGGAGTGATATATAAAGTGTTATCTAATCTCAATACCCAACTCTAAGTAAACCCGACTACGTGAACTAGGTAAGGAGAACAAGCGCTAATGAACCGATAACTAATTCTAATATCATGGATATTCAATCTAATAATTTAATCTCTTAGCAATTACTTCCTTAACTCGCACTATGTTTGTGAATGAAATATTCCAATATTCGCACTTACGTAACAGCTCCTCGGCTCCTACTACAAAACTTATATATATATAGACTTTATATAGTCAAACTAATTTAAATATCACGGGTTCTTCGGGCTGTGAATTAATATGAATGCTAGCCCCAAAGTTTCCCCAAGAGGATTAGTAGGAAAAATGTCGCGAATAGATCCGTCACAGTTCTCTGCATATTTTATTCATAAAGTTTATTTTATTGTATTTTGCTCAAATAATTATTCTTCGTTTTCTTATCTTCAGCTAAATCTATTCAGAAATACATTTTGTATGTTTTAACGGATTGTGTTTTTTTTTACATTTAAGTTGTAAAACAATAAGCAATTTCTTTTCATGGTACTATATTTACTCGAATCTAAACCGCACTATTTTCACCGTGTTAATGCTATTGAAAATCGGATGCCGCTTAGAATCGAAGACAAAATATGTGTTGGATGTGGGAAATTGAATTTTCGCCCCTTTCAAAAGGAAATTATTTCTGACCATTGTGTCCACTTGCATTGATGACTTTACCCATTCCGCAGTTTATCCTCAGTATTTAGTAGTTATTAAACATCGTTGTCTGATTGTATATAGTAAATATTTTCGCATACACTTTATTTTAGCCACCTAAACATCAAAGATATCGGTAATAGCATCGAGACGAGAGAGTTTACTATGACGCAAGTATGAAAAGTGAGGCAATTTTATACGCAGGAAAAAACGGAAGCAGAGCAGCGGTCACTGAAAACTGGACAGGGGTGAAATAAATATACGTCGGCGACGTAACAAAATGATGTAATTTTTGTTTATAAATGTTCAACAGTCTTTAATAATTCTTTAACATTCTACTATAATGCAGTCTTTTAAAAAAATGTTGTATAACAAATGCATTCAGGATGGCATGGAAGACGACACCGTGTGGGATAATTGGGACTCCTGCACCAATTCCAAAGTCAGCTGTGACGAATCATTTTCAAAACATGATACTGATAGTTAGAGTAATTATAGGTTCATGTATGTATTTGAAAGAGAGCTTTTGATACTTGTAAAATAAATAAATTATTTACTTATTATTATTTCTCATGAAATTTTTTAAAGATTTCTTAAGTACCAGATATCGATGAACCTTTTACAAAATTTTTTATTTTTTCTCGAAAACATGCAGAGAATTGGGGGTGCGGCTTAGAATCGAGTAAATACGGTAAATGCATTTTATAATTACTTGTAAAATTCACCTGAAACAGAAGAAAGAAAATGTAGATTTAATAAATAACCAAGATTTAACTGGTTTGATAATTTTTACAAAAGTTCTTAAATATCACTACTTTTTAATTTATCTATAATTCAGTAAACTATCTTATGACTGGTGTCTTAAAATCTTATGGAATTTTTCGAAAGGCCTTATATACTTGGCTCATGTGTTAGCGTAACACCTTAAATTTGTAATAATATTTTATTTCTTATAAAATGAGTTATTCCTTTCCTTCTGAGTTCCTTTAACTGCGTTAGTTTTTTGTTTTCAATGTTATTTTGAGAATTTTATTTATTTCTCTGTGTTTGATACCGCCTTATAAAAAAAATTTGTAAATTAAGTAAAATTTTTAAAATTTCCATAAATATATTTTTGGTTTGAAGCATGTTTTATAGCGTTGTAATATACACTGCTGGCCACCGTAAATACAACACCAAGAAAGACAAGAGATAGCACAACAAAATTTATTTTGTAGATAACATGTTGACCAAGTATCAAATGATTAAATTTATAGACTTATGTGAAGTGTGGTTCCTGCCAGAATCTGTAACCACCATTGTTGGAGATCACCGCTGCCACACGCCTCGGCAATGACTCAAAGAGACTTTGGATGTGTTCTTGGGACACAGCAGACCAAGCAGCTTCCACACGTTGACTAAGTTGATCTGGTGTGGCAGCTGGGGTGTAATCTGGGTCAATCGTTGAGCAACCTTGGACCACATGTTTTCTATCGGCGAAAGATCTGGAGAGCGAGCCGGCCAGGGAAGCAATTTCATCTGATGATTGACGAAGAACCTTTGGACAATGTGTGCCACTTGTGGTCATGAATTATCCTGTTGAAATATGGCTGTGGCCAAGCCCTAAAGGTAAGGAAGGACAACTGGCTCTGAAAACTCGGAGATGTAGCGCTGGCTGTTTAAAGTACCGGTAATGTGTACTAGAAAAAAAGTGATATCCGAAAGTGATATCTAATACAGCCCCATTCCATAATACCCGTTACAAGACAAGTGTGGCGGTGCATAACGCAGCTTTTCAGCATTCTCTCTCCTCGGTGTCTCCAGACTCGAAACCGACCATCGTGGTGTTGCAGACAGATGCGTGACTCGTCAGTAAAGACAACTTCATTCCATTCTGCCGCCCACATCCTTCTTTCATCGCACCACTGGCGACGGAGACGTCTGTGGTTCTGCGTCAAGGGTAGACCAAGCAATGGACGTCTTGCGGACAGACCACTCTGCTGTAAACGGCGTAGAATGGTACGCGCAGACACTAAATGATGCGTTACAGACTCAATGTACTGTGCTATGGTTCGTGATGTGACTGAGCGATCTGTCACTGCCATGCGCACTATTTGCCTGTCCTCGCGTGAAGTGGTGCACTGAGGTGGATGCGATCAACCACGTCGGTCCGTTGTATCCTCCTGCATCCAACGGTCATTTATCCACATTACAGTTGCTTGGTTTCGCCCAACACGACTACCGATTTCCCTGAAAGATAATCCACAATCTCGGTAGGCCACTATCCTTCCTCTGTCGAACTCGGATACTTGATCAAAAGCTGATCACTGTTTTCTACGAGTCATAACTGATCGTTTTTTGAAAAAACCACAAGAAAAACACAATTGCTGTACTTGAAATCGTCGAAATCTCCAAGCCTTAAATAGCGCTTTGAGGTGGTGGCACAGGCGTGCGTGATGTGTGTCTGCGCTGAAATTCAAATCATTTGCATATCTCACCGCCGTTAATGTATGTTGTAAATTTCATGTGTTTTGCGTGCTTCCTTCAGGGTGTTGCATTTACGGTGGCCAGCATTGTACATGCTATAGCACTATTTGTTTTTCAAGGCTATTTATGAAAAATAATGGTTAAATGTGAAATGTTTATGGTATATTCATTTTAAACCATCTGATGTAAAATATGGATTACATTCGATAAACACATATTTTAGAATCTGAAATTGGTTCCACCGTTCAAATTCTAAATTATTGCAGTTACTTATTTATTTAAAAGAATTAAAAAAATTAGTGGAAATATTTTAAGTATGCATGACACTCCCTAAAAAAATATCATTTTCAGCCATGTACACTGAATTCGTTTGGAAACTTAGATATCAGAGAACAAAATGCTAAATAATCCTTTAAGGTAACTGCGACAAGGAAAAATGAACTTTTTTTGCACCAACTTTAAATGGTTCTCACTTACTCTAAAGCAACGGAAATAAAAGTTTTGCGTTGAATTATCTGTATATTTATGTACTTGTAAATGTAAAAAAAAAAAAAATTTTTTTTTAATTACAAATAAATCTGCAAGAGCAATAATTAATCAATAACTATTTTTTTTTATTTTCAAGCATGTTCTTACCTTTAGGTACACTTTGCATAAAATCTACTGCATATATAGCTATAAAATTTCACGGAATTTTTTAAACATAACAATCCATAAAATGAACGAAATGAAATTTTAAAATATAAATTTATAAAAATTTAAAATGCTGTTAAGTGTAGTGATTCAAATTTCCTTTAAATTTTATGCAGAAATTGCGCTATATCTGAAATTTCTGTATGTTTATTTGAAAACGAATTCATTCACTTTTTTAAAAATTTGTTAATCTTGTATTATGCAAAATATCAGCACTATAGGTAAAGTAGGTTTTGAGAAAAGTGTACCGGAATCACCAAAAAAAAAAAAAAAATGCGTTTTGAGAACATTGCAAATGAAAATATTTTCATCTATGATTTGTAAAATAATATATTTTAATACTATATAAAGTCATACCATTGTTAATTGGATTATTTTGCATCATTTCTCAGTTTTTAGATTGTAAGTTTAAAATTCTAGATTTTTTTAGAAGTATTTTTAATTACCCTTTCCCTACTTCATAATACGTGTTATCAACGATTCACATCTTCTTCCATTTAAAATACCAAAGTTTTATGTCTATAAGTTTTAGTATTTTTACTGCACTTTGAACATCATCATTCCAGGATGTTACAAAATTCCTTACGTATATTTTTATTGTTATACAAATACATAAAAAATGTCTTTGATGAATTTACGAAATTAATTTGATGTCTAATTTAAATGGTTCTCTGTTTTTGTATTCATACATATGAATATTTATTTATTTTAATGTAAAACCAAAAGTAAAATAAACATATAGAGTTATTCATGAGCTTTCAAATGTTAATAATAAGCAGTTAGGAAAAACGAAATGTCTATTTTACAAGCTGTGTATTTAATTTAGAATAATCCTCAAAATCTACTTTGTACTATATCCAATTGATTTATAATTTAAAAACTACACTAGGTATTTATAAATGCGAAACTAGACATAATTAACATTTCAAAAAGCAAATGCTTTTTTTTTTCAAAATTTTGTAGCGAATTATTTAAATTTTCCGTAATTTTTGCGCAAAAAATGTACAATTTTCAATAAATATGAACATATAATGCAGAAAAATTACTTTCTTCGAATAGAAAAATTAGTTTTTTACAATACATATTGAGTACACTACGGATTTTGAAGAAAGTGTACATGAATCACAGTTACATCAAATTTGCTTACAATTTTAAAATTCAATTTTCTAGCGTTCTTTTGATCGAATTCTCGTAAATAATACATCTATAGAAGCAGCAAAATGCCCTCTATTTTTAAAAAAAAAATTAAAAAATGCAAAATTTAAAGCACATTCACGTCCCAGTTATCTTAACTTGAAAATGACGTACCAAAAATTCACATCTTGACATCTGTATGAAATTTCAAGTAATATATATATGATAAGATTTATTGTGAAATGTAAGAGTTTCTACTGTCTATAATAGAAGAAAGCATATATCATATAATGAAATCGAAACCACATTTAAAATAAAAGCAGTGTGATAAAACCTATCTCAAGAATAACGTCTCTTTAAAAAGCGTCCATGTTTGGTATGCTAAACACAGAGAATCCTGTATTTTATTGAGATAGCCCTACACACATGATACAAAAAATTAGTTATATATGTCATGATAACTGTAACTGTGTAATGGAACTGAACTATTGTAACTGTATATATATATGATTGTTATGTGGTTGCTGTTGTGAGATGACGTTGTCACCTGATGCATAATAAAATATTTAACCAAGAACTGTCTGATCACTTTACAAACGTAACTATATAATCCACCTAGATTTCACCGAATACCGGCAATAAGCATGAGGTTCCGAGCATTGTTTTCATTGCAACGTACTTATATTACGCATTGCATAAAGTGGATCATACAATCAACATCTTAATCTGCTCATGCTCTAAATTACAAAACAAGGTATTAAAAGGAGAAAACACTTAGCATTGGAAACACAAAAGAAAGCTTTTTTCTCTAAGAAAATACCGAAGGAAACTCATTAGTATGGAGTCATTACACCACAAAATAAAACGCAGGATCATAGAAAATCGGGAGTGAGGGATCTCCACAATGCCATATTCTTCATACGCAATTAAAATTAGGATAAATTAAACAATATGCGAGTCTCAACGTCAGAGGGTATCATTATTGCAGGATTTACAATTAGGAAGATAAAAGCTCAATCACATTTACTTAAGGGCAGTCAGTAGGGTAAACACTTTCGGGAAATCGATTTTGAGTTTTTGATATTTCTAAAATCCCCAAATTAGGACCTTTCCAATGATGTAACATACTTGCCATTTTACTAATTAAAAGTATGTTAAAATAATTTTTAAAAAATATTCAGCTGATGAGCCATGCCCCCTTTGACAGATAGAAATGTAAACATTGACCTTTTAAATCTGGGAAGCTTTTGCAAAGCCACTCTTTGTTTCATTTATTCATCCGCAGTTAATTGTAGATTGACTGCAAGCGTAACTGTTAGGGTTGTTTACCTATTTTGGAGCGCATACACGTTATTATCGTGTGTGTTTGGGTTTTTAAATTAAATATATAAAATTTCTCAAATTCACAAATTTTGAAATTTCGAATTTTTTGTTTCTTTATAAGGCTAGATAGAAAAAAATATTTTAAAAAAACATAAAGGTACGTTTTAAGAAGGTAGGAATACTCTCAATCATAGTAACATTACTAACCACAGTATTGTCAATCCTCAAGCTGGACATACACATGACTCAAAGGAGACATGTGCAAAATAAAGTTTGATTAGAGTGTTTCTTCTTATTAAAGTAAGTATTAAAATACTATCATGAATTAAAATATTCCTGCATTTGCTTTCAAGAATGAAGTTCATTGTAAAATGTGTAAAAGAGGTTTAGACATGCAAGTTTTAAAAGGTTAGTTTGGGCTGGAAATTTGTCCTGAAATGTTGTGCTTGTCTATATGATGTAGAATTCTCTTTTTTAAATATTCATGAAAGAACGCAAATTGCCACTATAAATACCAGGTTTGTATATGCTACGTGTTTCATTGGAAGAGGTGCAGAACCTGGTAGAATATTTTGCAGCATAATGAATCTTCGGCAACCACCTACAAGGTTTTCTCCTTACGGTAAGCGAATCTCAAATGCTGTAAAACTTGTTTACGAGGACTCCATTCAAAATGCTGCGAGGGAAGCTATTTGTGAAAATGAAGGTAATAATAATATTGTGGTAGCGGGCAGAAGCACTGTTACACATCATCAAATGGTGCAGTTACTGTGACCAGCATTGATACAGGTAAGGTGATAGATGTCAATATTCTTTCGAAATATTGTATATGTAAAAAACGGGCACATAAAAACATTGTTTTTATCCTGTCGGTGAAAATTCATGGTGTGGATATAAACAGGCTGAAGAATCGGGTGAGTCTTACAAACATAAAAAGTCTTCCGGTTGCTGTTGTAGTAGCAATGCGTTCTATATTTAGATATCTTTCCCATCCTGATTTGTTGAAATAAGGTTTGCATCGAAAAACACAAAACCCGAATGAAAGTTTTCATAATGTCATTTTATCACGGGTTCCCAAAACAACATTTGTGCACATTGAAACACTACTGTTTTCTATAAATTATATTTTTTTTTAAATTGTGTGTTTTTTTTCTATAAATTATTGTGTGTTCTTACTTTTTTTCTGTATTCATGAACTGGAAATTTTTATTTTATATTTCCTATATATTCTTGTGTATACTGAAGTGAAATTTTTGAAATATTCCTCAGACATTTAGCTAAAAAGCATATGTTGTAACACAGAAAAGGAAACTTTTTTATATTCATTATTGTACTCTGCAAAAATTATATTTTTAATCCGGCTGATCAATTTTTTAAAAAAAGATTTCACTTCTGTATAAAAATAAATGTTTATTTAATGTACACACAAATTTTTAAGCTTTAGTGTTCAATAGTAAAAGGTACATAAATATATCTCAAAATGCGTTGCATGAAGCTTGTTATATACCAGGGAGGGCTAACCTTTTTGAGACGTGGGTCAAATTTTGCTCATATTTTTTTAGTACTAGCTCGTGGGTCACTAATGTCCATTTGGATCAGAGTTAAGTTTAAAAAATTTTAACTGAGTATTTTTAATACTAAACACCTTTAAAATTCAATTGCCTTAACGAGTAAAAATAAGCGATTTAAAATTATTTAGCAGGGCTAAAAATTCTTAAGTTTTTCGTGCAAATGGTAATGAGTGTTTGAATGAACAAGGATAACGAAAATTACATACTATATATATTGTAAAGTATTATTAATTAGTCTATATATATAAATTTATATATATATGTATATCAATAATATTATTCGGTCTGTAATTGTCACCTTCCTTTGCTTATTTTCTGACACAGATATTTTTATACATATATATACCTGCATTTTTTTTTTTTTTGATAAATTGACATAGTGTAGCTCTGTTAAAGTTGTATGCAGTTACATTCCTTATTCTATCAAATTATTTGGAAGAGTCAAAAATGACGAAATTTTTACTGGAACTAATTCCATGTATGTTTTTAGAAAAACATAAGATGCTTTTATAATTGAAGGTGAAAAATTTACTGTTGCAATTTTATTCCAGACATTTCTTAACGATACAATTTTTGAGAGATATATTTGTTGAAAATAAAGAATTAATAATTGGGGAAAATGATTACTTGAAAGTGATTTAAAATTAAAAATTTAAAAAATGGATAGTTATATAAGACATTAAAGCTATATCTTTTTTTATCAAACGTGATTAAAACCGTGAATCCCAACAATTTATTTACAGAAAGATAATATGAGCATATTTTTATTCATAAAATGAACAAAAATAATTAAGGAATTAATTCGCAAACGATGTCCGAAGACGAAGTGAAGCGATTTTAATGCAATAAAATGTCAGCTTCTTAAGTGTAAACTGTGGGAGAAAGCAGAGTTATGCTTTGCAGACACAATAAATACGTCAGCTTTCTAAATGAAGACTGTGTCTGTATACAAAATAAAGCTATGTCCAGTATCCTGAGCAAGGACAGTTTACTAAGACTGGGTAAAGCTGTGCGTGAGTATCCGTAACGAATGATGGTATCCAAAGACAAGGTAAAGATATACGGATACAATATAAACGTAAGCTTCCCAAGCGAGGACAATTTCCAAGACACAGTAATGCTATGAGTTAGCCTCCTAAATGAGAGCGCTCTTCAAAGACAGGGTAATGATATGAGTCAGCATCCTAAATGAAGACGGTCTCTAAAGCAGGGTAAAGCCATAAGTCAGCATCCTAAATGAAAACGGTCTTCAAAGAAACGGTAAAGCTTTGATGATGATGGTCTCCAAAGACGGGGTAAAGGTAAATGGACACAATAAAAACGTGAGTTTCCTAAGCGACAACGGTTTCCTAAGACTAGTTACAGCTATATTAATATAATGAAAACTTCAGATTCTACCATTTTGACTCAGAAAGGCTTTAATGATATAATCGATTCGCTATCGTACAGTATTACTGAGTTCGAACTTGTTTTTTGTTATTTTTAGACAGTTTTAAATGAAAAATAAGCTTTTGATGAATCTCAGTAGGGATATATTTTATTATTTCATCAACATATTTTCAAATAAAAGTAATTGAGCTATTGAAGGCTGTATAAGCCATTAAATTTATTTAATTAAATAGGAACAAAATATTTAATTCCACACAATCAGAAGTCATTTCATTTCTTCAAGCTTTTAAGGTCCCACGGCATACTCGAAATAGTAATATACCAAAATCTAGACTTCGCTCTTTCGCGAGCAATTTAATTTTTTTAAGGAATTTCTTATTTCGTACCTTAGTTACGATTTTAATGATTTCGCCCAGTGGGAAATGTGATATAAATCTGATAAAGACTCAACAACTTTTTCTAAAAAAAGTAATAAATTGCAGGGGTGAATTCCAAGTCTGTCAGGGAGAATTATTTTTTGAATGGTAGTAAATGGCTAATTTCTACAGTTTTATTTTTAATAAATGATTTCGTAGTTTTTTCACTTCCCATAATGAAGTTGCTTTTTTAGTATTTAATTCTTCTTTCAGCCTCAGATGATTTATTTATTTATTTTTAATTTTTTTACTGCTTTCGCTTATTTTAATTTAATTTTTTACAATCAATTGAAATTCTTCATATTCAATTTCCCTCTGCACTTTCCTGCGCCGTTTTACTTGGAAAATAAAGGGAATTTCTTCTTATCCCACTTTTTAAATCGTTTTAAATGGCTGTAATTCTACAGTTCTCAGTTGTTTCATCAAGCTTCAGTAATATTTTTTTTATTCTTCAGCGAGGTGCAAGGCGACCATCATGAGTAAAATCTACATTCCGTCTATAGCCTGTTTGAAACGATTTTAATCACGCCTATGAATATAGCAGAACACAAATAAATTAGTGTAGATTTAGAAGAAATCACAATATTGCACTAAAAAAACGTGTGCACTTAAAATAAACGAAAGATTTAATTACTATATTTAGATTATCAGAACACAGTAGTTCCATTCAAAATCGTGGCAAAAGAGTTTTACTTATGTAGACGCCACCCTATGAATACGAATAAGTACGATTCTATTTGTTGTCTTGCAGTTCCGTTACTTTTCTTATTCTTCTAAGCTTTAAAGTCTTTCGGGTACTTACGTATTAGACCATATTTTTCGTAATACTTCACTGCGTTCACTTTCGAAGAAAGTAAGTTCCCAATTTTAATCATTTTTCGCAACAGAATAAGAGAATAATAATACAAAAGAATTAACCAATTAAAATAATATTATCTTCGATCCATGTTATTGTGCTTGAACATGTGCGAGAAAAGTACAAACTATAAAAGAAGAGTAATTTTCGAGCATGCGCTAGCAAAATTAGTGCGTTTGAATAAGCGTAGGAATGGTATTTCTTTATTGGTGGTAGATCGAACCAATTGGCGACGTTATTCGATTCGATGTTATAATTCTTTATACGTATTGCACTATCCATACATAATACGTATCTCAATCATCATCATAGATATTTATCAATTTATTAATACATTTGTTGGTTCTTTGCCTCAAAATTACAATTGTTTTTTTTTTGAGGAAAATATTTTTAAAAAGCATTCTTTAAAAAAATTTAATTTGGGCGACACGGTTTGCGTTAGTTTTTTTTTTTCAGTACAGTACTGTGTGAATTAATTGGGACAAACACAAAATTTTTTACAAATGTTGTTTAATTAGTTTAGCAACCTAATAGAAAATATGTCTTCCTCTAGCTTGAATGAGACGGTTTGGTATAGATTCCATTAAATTAGAAAATAAATTTCTCATCTCGTCATCACGAAGCCACACTTGTATAACATTCTCTGTCGTTGTTTTCTTTGTTGGGCAGTCCATTTTACTCTCACATGTCACTTTGCAATGGTCCACAAATTTTCAAAGGGATTTATATGAGAATTACCAGGTCATTCCAAAATCATTATTTTCTGTTTTTGAAAAAAGTTCGTTGTGTTAGCTTAGAAGTATGGATGGAGCAAGATCTTGTTGAAAGATACTAACACCACCAGCGAACGTTTGTATCATATGCACAATTTTACTTTCTATTATAAAAATGTATTGTTTAGAGTTCATCATCCCTTCAGCTGATGCTAAGCTGCCAGGTCCTCCAGAAATAAAAACATCTGTTTCTGAGGGTGCTTAACTGTTTGAATAAGATGTTCTCCGCCACTTCACCTGACAAATCTTGGCCGAAACCCTTGAACAAAAAAATGCGTTTCGTCGCTGAATACAACCTTCTTCCAATCTTGTGCAGACCGGGATTGATTTTTCCTGCAACAATCGAAGAGTTTTTTTCTTCATTGCAGGTGTTAAAAACTGTTTATTGATTGGTTTTCTTGCAAATCTTCCAGTTTTAAAAAGGCTTCGTCAAACTATCGATGAATCAACGTTCACACCAGTAGCTAATAATTCTCCCTGTAGATCTCTACATGTTTTGTAAAGATGCATTGTACTATTTTCTGCAAGAAACTTGTCTGATCGAGGCGCGGTGTTGTGTTTCCGTCCACATTTTTTCTTTCATTTGGAAGACACTGTCCCAAAATTCTTTTGCTGATTAAGAATCCTAGAAATACTGGATTTTCCAATTCCAACTGCTGTAGCGGTGTCCCTCACAGTCATAGAAGTATGCTGACTAAGGGTAACTAGTTTTTTTAATGATATAAAATTATTTTATAAAAAATCCCATACATATGATATGATATTTTCAATTTTTACTGGGGATTAATATTACCTGCAAGATTTTCACGCAATTTTTCCTTCTGATTCAGAAATTAAAACTTCAATGATGTATGTCTAAAAACGTTCATGTAATTTCCTTGTCATTTTATTAATGTTAATTTTCAAGAAGCATGGCATTTTCTTTTTTTACTGGAGAATCCCACGAGCTGTCTTCTTTTGTCTTTTCAAACAAAAAATTGTTCTTTTAGAAACTGAACTAACTTTGGAGTTGTGAAACTTTTTACGCGAATCGATTGATAGATTCTTGAGGGTTTTCATCTCCAAGTTGTCTCTAAACCTTCAATATATTTCAGTAGAATCCACTTCCAATTGATTTTGCTTGCATTGCTGGGGGTATAAAACGTACTCGTTGATTTTCCTTTTTCAGCCATGTTTACAATGTCAAACAAAAACGAAAAAAATAGCATGTGTGGATAAGAATTGTAATTTTAAACAAAAACAAAGTCGCAAAGGGAATAGCTTAGAGGCGACGTAGAAGCATAGAAAAGTCGCATTAAAAGTTACCTCGAAACAGGTTTGGATCCAAATTTGAAATGTATCACTTACTTTGACTGTTTTGTCACATAAAAACAATCATTTTGTCATTTTGATGGAAAACATACTTTCTTTTAACATGTGATTATATCTTGAAAATATATCTTGAAAATTACAGTTACTGTTATTAAATTATTCTTTACAAATTGCTATGCATTTGCTTTATTTTAAATTTCAAAACAAGATAGATTTAATTTTCAAGCATATTGATACATTCTCTATCTTACCCAAGCCTTTCAAGTTTAGGTGAAACGAAATGTAATTTAGAAAAAGAGAGTTAACTGCATTTATGGAAAAGGACTGGGCAAATGAAATAATCCTGTGACCGGAAATTATTTAAGACTTTCAAATGTAGCATGATATACTGTGAAATATATGTGCAAAAATTTTCTTCTCATGAAATTTTAATAAATATTTGCATTGAAAAATTTAAAATGCTATTGATTGTTTTGAATGGTACAGTATAATACGGCAAAGAATGTCCTAAGAAGTATTATTTCTCTGAAAATTGTAAACTGTGATAGAGTTATTTCGTTTAACTATATATTCTAGTTGTACTATGTTTTTTCATAATTTTAATATTGATATTGATGGCTATTTTTATTTTCAGAGGAATAAGAGAATTTACACAGGTGTAGAATTCCAGAATCAAACCAAAACAAGGAAGAAAATAAGAGACGTAGAAAAAAATCCAAGATGTCTGAGAAAAAAGATGAACTACATAAATATGGAGTGTTTTAGCAAAGTTTTCTATATTTAACGTGGCTCATCACCAAAAGCATTGCTTTTTTAAAGGGTTGTTACTTCAAACCAATTATAAAACAACAGCGAGCTATTTATCGTTCACTGCAAACCTATTTTTTTTATTGAACATAAGTTTGTCCGGGTATTATCTGAATTTTGAACTACAAAAGTGTGTAATATAGGGATTGTGACATACCTTTTAGGTTTCATTTAAATTGCAGTAGAGAATGTTAGTTTAATTAAAATTTTCATGTGCCTTCAATTTTGCAATAATTGAATACATTTTAGAATATTTTCAACAGATAACGGATGATATCTTATTTTTTTTTAAAATGTGATATTCAGCTAGATTTCATTTTGGGCATTAATTTAAATTTCAACTAGATTTTAATATTGCATTCGACTCAGAAAAAGTTATTATAATTGTAAATCTCTCTTCACTAAAAAGATGCACTCTCTTCACATCACTTGAAATAAAAATTATGTGATCTCACCTGCGATTTCCAATTTTATAAACTGACAAGATGGCTTCCTTTCCAAAAGATATCTTAAAACATCACTTGAGTAATCTGTCCAACAAAAAAACCCATATTTGTGAAATATGCAACAAGGCATTCTCTCGTAATGATACTTTAAAGCTCCATTTGCGTATTCACACCCAGGAAAAGCCTTATATTTGTGAAATATGCAACAAGGCTTTCTCACAAAGTGGTGATTTAAATACACATTTACGTATTCATACCAAGGAAAAGCCTCATGTTTGTGAAATATGCAACAAAGCTTTCTCTGAAAGTGGTTCCTTAAAAAAACATTTACGTATTCATAGCAAGGAAATGCCTCATGTTTGTGAATTATGCAATAAGGCTTTCTCTCGAAGGGATCATTTAACAGTGCATTTACGTATTCACACAATGGAAAAGCCTTATGTTTGTGAAATATGCAATAAGGCTTTCTCTCGAAGTGATATTTTAACAGTGCATTTGCGTATTCATTCCAAGGAAAAGTCTCATGTTTGTGAAGTATGCAATAAGGCTTTCTCTCAAAGTGGTAATCTAAAAAATCATTTACGTATTCATACCAAGGAAAAGACTCATGCTTGTGTAATATGCAACAAGGGGCTTTCAGGGAAAGTGGTCATTTAAAAAGACATTTGCGTATTCATACCAAGGAAATGCCTCATGTTTGCGAAGTATGCAACAACGCTTTCTCACGAAGTGGTGATTTGAAAAGACATTTACTTATTCATAATAAAGCTTCACTTGTTTGTGAAATATTTTAAGAAATTTCTCTCTATTTTATTCTATAAATGTACATTTGCATATATAAATCAAGTAATAACCATCATTTCTTTTAAGAATATCATATCTTTTAAATATGCTTCTTGCCTTTTCATCGGATTAAGGCATTACATTTGTTCATTCATACCAAAGAAAATTGTTAAATGTGTGAAATATCCACAGTATCACTTTGTATCAAATATAAATAATATATTTAATTCAAAAAATTCTCTTTCGTTAATATATATATGCGTATACATTTATGTAATAAATAAATTCACATACGCATGTATAACGATTTTAACTGAAAGGATTGCAGAGTTAAAAGAAAACTAGCTATAATTTTAATATCAATGAAATTATTTTGTATATGCATATCCATAGCTATAGTTAACAGTGTTTTTTTTTTTTTTTTTTTTTTTTTTTGTAAAATTTCATTTTTGGATTAAATCGGTGTAATATTAAATAATGCAAATTTTTTTTTCATAAGACAGCTTTCACTTCCAGAACGAAACATGCTTCATCCTTTCCTTCCTTCATTACTAATGAAAAATCCTTCATTACTTTTCCGAGTATTTTAAAAAAAAAATACGGTTCATTTGTCTTTTTTATTATGAATGTTTTTTTTTCTGAATCGCTCACCATGTTAAGTCTAATGTAACACATGTGTTTTTAGATGGTTCTCTCTTCTTATACATCAGGAGAAATTTATTAATATTACGTTACAATTATAAGTAATTGTGTTATTGCTGATCGAAGTATTGAAAAAGCGTTTCTTAAAAAAATTTTCGGGATATTTAAACTTTGTGAATTAGGTCAATAATAGGTTAGTTACTTCAATGTATACTTTCTTTTTTAATTTAAAGAGAGATAAATTTAGTAGAATTATTATAAATTTATTTTCAAATAAGACTGCACGTACATGCTTTAATATTTAAATGTTATTGAAAATATCCCAAAATGACATTTTTGCAGGAAGCTAAAACAGATTTTTATTGGAACTAGAAATATAAAGTTATTTTTTTTAATTATTTTTATAATAATCATGAAAATACTCTGAAACACGTAAACTGTATAAAATCGTAGTGCGAGTTAAAGACAAGGCTGGAAAAAAAATTGTACTATCGACAGGGAACAACAAAATGTATACAGTCGAGAGAAAAAGCGATGACGCGCCAGCATTGAAAGAATGATTGTTGAAGTACAATTTTTAGAGTCAAAATTTCGCATTTAGAGGAACCAGTACGAAGTTGAGTTAATGGTAATTTTTTAAAGATGGTTTAGATATTGGCCAAATTTTATCCAGTATTTCAGAACATCTCAAAATACAAATCATTAAATACAATAATAACAAAACACTTATTCCATACTATTTATGAAAGCCTTTTCAAAATGAAATAATTACTATTTTGGCCGAACCTATTCGTAATGAGAGCACGCATTGTCAAAGAAGCAAAATATTACTCTAATTTTTGACACTAATCCAGATATTAATCACACAGAACCAATAAAGTTTGTTATTAGATGTGTGACCACTACTGATAATAAGGTATATATTTTAGAATTTTTTCTATGAGTTTTTAGGAAAACTATATACACAAGAAAGGCTTTCAGATATGGACACTTTTTCTAGTGAGTGAGGGATCATTTACGTCGCACTGTTCAACTACACGAGCGCTTTTGGCGACGGACCTAGTAATTTTGAACCATGGTCAAGTGACAAGGACGACACCTGAGCTGGCACCACCTCTCCTACCACACCACTTTAAGCTCTCGATAGATTTTACGTGCATCGCGCCCCTACACGACAGGTTTTCAGTGGTAATGGACTCGAACTCATGACACATCAGCTACGAGTCTATTGCCTTTACCTCTAGCTTACCACGGCCACACATTCTCTATTAAATCCGAAATCTCTGAGGAAATTGATTTCACCAAAATTATTGACAAATTTGTTTCTCAGAAAGCCAGAAAATTGTTTTTATAATTAATTATTAATGTTCTAATTAATTATTTTTTAATTAATGGTCGCTACAGTAAACGTCATCCTATTGATGGGAGCTGCTAATTTATTTTTCACTACTTTTCACAAAACATCAAATTTAATCAGTTAATTCCATTCCTTTAATACTTAAATTCCTTCACAATATATTTTATATATATTTTTTTAAATTTGTACTCAGCGGCTTAAAGTATACCCCCGCATCGCAAGGAGGCCCAGGATTCAAGGGGCCTATAGACTGACTGATGTCGAATAAGTAATCCTTTGTAAGATCCGGCTTGGGGCTTAAAACCAGACTTTATAGGGGGGTCCCTAATATTTTCCGTGAGACAATTGGTGGTACTTAAAAAACTTTATAGATGACCGCCCTTCCTTTGTAAGCCCATTACAACCAAATTTATAAAATCTGAGAAGTCCTAAGTTTTCGTATGTATTCTAAGGGGAAAAATTTCTTAGTGCTCATCTTAAAAAAATCGCATCTATATTTATATACGAAATGTTCACTTAAACTTTTTGCTAGATATAATTTAACAGTAATGTGTTTATAAATTTTGTATAACATATTTTTTACGGTTGAGTTTTATTAATTTAAATGTTTGAATTTTACTATTGCAAAGTATTTTATGCGTGCTTCAGTATTCGATTTTTAAGAAATTTTGTATACGATATTTTGCATTTTTAATTTCTAAATAAAATATAAATATTTGTCATGGATAACACTGTTTTCAGCTTCTTGATTTTATAAATTTCTGTGTGCATGTGAATACTTGGTACATATGATGTTAATTGTATTGCGATTCACGATTACTTGTAACAAATGAATCTCTTATTAGTACCTAGCGAATTTTTGAAATTGTATATGAAGTTTTATTTTTCACTTTTTCAGTCAAGTACAAACTTTAAAGCATCAAAAAAATTTTGTTATGGAATTATTCAATTTTTTTCAATAGCAAAAAGTATGAACACAAAAAGAATAAAAACTGATTGGCTTTCTTCCTTTTTCACTAGATAACTTTTGAAGGATGTACAGTATAGTACTACATCTTTATATCTATAAAGGAGAAAAGCGACTCACTCACTGACTGACTGACTAATAACGAAATCTCTGGAACTATTCAACCTACAGACTTGAAATTTGGTAGACATGTTCCTTTGATAGAGTAGACATCAGCTAAGAAAGTATTTTCCGAAATTCGAAACGCAAGGGGCGTTACGGGGGGTTAAGGGCTTTAATAATAATTGTTTCCATGTTTAAACTACTTGATATACAATCTTGAAATTGGGTAAGCGGATTCCTTTCAGAGAGTAGAGATCCGCTACAAAATGAGTTTGCTGAAAATCGACCCCCCAAGTGGCGTTGCAGGGGCTTAGGGGGCGTTATAGATAATTATTTCCATTTTTAAACTATTTGACGCACTGTCTTTAAATTTGATATATAGATTCCTTTCGAAGAATAATGATCAGTTACAAAACGGGTTTTCTGAAAACAGACTTCTAAGTGGCGTTGCGGGGGATTAAGCGGCGTAATAGATAAATATATCCGTTTTTAAACTACTTCACCTACCTGCTTGAAAATTGGTAGGTAAGTTTCTTTCCTGGAGTAAATATCCGCTACAAAATGGGTTTTGGGAAAATTGACCTCCAAGGGGTGTTGTGGGGGCGGGGGGTTTAAGGGGCGTTATAAATTCCTTTTTTTAAGTTATTAGACGTACCGTCTTGAAACTTAGTAAGCAGATTCCTCTCATAGGGTAGAGATACGCTAAAAATGGGTTTCGTGAAAATTGCCCCCAAGTGGCGTTGAGGGGACTTAAGGGGCGTTATAGATAATTATTTCCATTTTTAAACTATTAGACGCACAGTCTTTATATTTGATAAATAGATTTCTTTCATATAGTAGAGATCAGATATAAAAAGGTGTGACGGGTGCTTACGCGTTTCACTAACCTTCTCTCAAAATCTTTTAAATTGTATTTATTTTAACCAATCTCCGCTGAGAGCTAAAAGTGTGACTTATGCAAATAAGATAGTTTCGGGTTTAGCGAGTTCGAAAGAGATATAAAAGGGAGAAATGAAATGAAGAGAGGAGGATGACTACGTGTTTTAATAGAGGAGTTAACTACGTGATTGATTAAGAAGGTGGTTCTAGGAGATTAGTTTAACTAAGTGAAGTTTGTTAGCGGAAGAAAGATTATTGAAAAAGATCCATTAAATTCGGTTCGGGCGTAACTGAAGATATCAAGGATTGTAACCGCTCGATAAATTCTTCAAGTATTCAAGAATCCAGTCTTAAAGAGATATCAGGTCTGTGATTTTTATAGATTAGATTTAAATGCGTAGTTTGGTTGTATGCGTTATTCCCCGTGGTATCAGTTAGTGTTCCGTCGTTCATAATTGAATTCTGATCTCACTCCACTATAATTTGTTGTTCTTAAAGTTTGATTAATATTTGTGTATTTCTATCATAAGGAATAATAAATAGTAGTGATTTATTATTTATGTAGTTATTAATTATGAATCCAACATATCCAAATTTAGATAATGTGCAAAGAGGAATTAATAATCATAGGGGTAGTGAGAGACTACGACAAAGGTTTTGTGAAAACAGACCTCTAAGTGGCGTTGCAGGGGAATAAGTGGCGTAAGAGATAAATATTTTCGTTTTTAAACTATTTGACCTACCTGCTTGAAAATTGGTAGGAATGTTTCTTTCATGGAGTAAATATCCACTACAAAACGGGTGGGTTTGGAGAAAATTGACCCCCAAGGGGGTGTTGCGGGGGGTTAAGGGCAGATATAAATAATTATTTCTTTTTTTAAACTATTAGACTCACAGTCTTGAAATTTGGTTAGCAGATTCCTCTCATAGGATAGAAATACACTGCAAAATGTGTTTTGTAAAAATCGACCCCTAGGTGGTGTTGCGGGGGTTCAAGGGGCGTTATTGATAATTTTTTTGCATTTTTAATTAATTGGACGCACAGTCTTCAAATTTTGCTAAGCAGATTCCTTTCATAGAGTGCAATTCCCCTACAAAATGGGTTTTGTGAAAACAGACCCAGAAGTGGCGTTGCGGGGGCTCAAGTGGCGTTATAGACAATTATCCCCATTTTTAAACTGTTAGACGTACAGTCTTGAAATTTGATAAGCAGATTCCTTTCGTAAAGTAGAGAACCGCTACAAAATGGGTTTCACGAATATCAACTACTAAGTTTAATTTCGGGAGATTAAGAGGCGTAATCGATAAATATTTCCATTTTTAAACTACTTGATCATCCTGCTTGAAAATTGGTAGACATGTTCCTTTCATGAAATAGAGTTCCTCTAACAAAGAGTAAAATGAAAATTGACCCCTAAAGATGTTTGCGAGGGGTCAAGAAGAGTTACAGAAAAAAATTCCTGTTTTTAATTGTTAGACCCATATACTTGAAATTTGTTAAGCATGTTTCTTTTGTTGAATAGGGATCCACTAAGAATAAATTTTAAGCAAATCAAGTTCTGGGGGTTGCAGGGGGTTACTGGGACGTATTGACAAAAAAAATTACTTTTTTCGAGCTACAAGGACTATAATAATGAAATTTGGTTTGCATTTTTCTTTTGTTGAATTGAAATCCGCTAAGAGCGGTAATTTTGGAAAACGGCTCTCAACGGGATTACGGGGATATTTATAGTAAAACTTTTGCTTTTTTCTGTTAGATTTAGACTTGAAATTTGGCTTGCATGTTCAATTTACGGAGTAGAGATCCACCGAAAATTGGTTTTGCGGGAATCCACTTGGTTTTTGAAATACGAAAGAGCAAACATCATTCTATGCTTCAATTTTAGAGATTTTTAGAAAATACAAATTAGATGAGTTCTGCCCTTTTTTTTTATCAACAGGTGACAGTTACAGGTATAAGTATATTTTTCAATTCAATCGAATTCTTAATGCTAGGACTTAGATATCAATAATTTATACATATATATAAGCAGTAAAAATTTATAAAACATCATGAAATACCCAGCGAAGCGGGTGGGTAACAGCTAGTATAAAATATACGTGTCACAGTGTTTGTCCGCAATGGACTCCGAAACTACTCAACCGATCATAATATAATTTTGCATTCTGTGTGTCATTTCGTCCAACTTAAAACATAGGATGGTTTTTATTTCAATTAATCACGCCATAATTTTTTTATAGCCGGAAATGTGAAGAATCCGGAAAAAACGTTGCCAGATTCCCGTAAGGGAATAATCGCAAAATGTAGCATTGCTCATGTGTCTGTGAAACCAGATATTACAAACCAAAATGCACGAAAATTAAGTGCCTGGTGTATTTCGGGGTGAGAAATTCGATGTTCGTGTCAGTTTCCAAAAATAACCGTAACTTTGCCGGATAAAGCCGACCGACCGTATTTTAGAAACACCATAACAGGGGCTTACATTAAAAGCCTTGAATCGTAAAAACATGGACCCTGGCGTACTTCAAAATGGATAATCCGAATCTGATATCCAGTCTGAGAAATAACTATAACTTTGCCGGATAATTCAGGATGACCATTTATAACGCAAAGTGTGGCAAGAGCTTACCCTTAATGTCTTGTTGCGGGAAAAGTGCGTTTCTGTTGTAATTCGGGATGGTGAACGAGAGTTTCAAATCGAAATTTAGAAATTCCTGTAACTTTGCCAGATAATGCCGGACGACCCTAATGCCCCCTCCAGGGACTGAACTTGCCGGATAAGGGGAACAAAAGTAATTTCCAGTTGTATCTAGGGGCGGGAAACGATAATTTAAAACTATATTTCAGAAACTCCACTAAATTTGCCGGATATTGTCTGAATTAGAAGAAAAGGCAAATGATTCGAGTCCCGCGCGTCCGGATTTTCATTATCTCTAGCGACTGAACTTGCTCGCGCTGGAGCATCAAAAGTCAGCTCCGTGTGCATTTCGGAGTGTGAAATGAAAATCTGAAATTGAGTTTCGGGATTTTCGATAACTTTGCCGAATAATGCCAGTCGACCATATTTTAGACACACCGTAGCAGGGGCTTATCTTAAAAGCCTTGGATCATGAAAACTTTGTCCCTGGTGTATTTCAAAACGGATAATCTGAATCTGATATTCAATTTGAGAAATAACAGTAACTTTGCCGGATAATTCAGGATGACCGTCTTTTACGCAAACCGGGGCAGGAACTCGCCCTTAAAGTCTTGGCGCGGGAAAAGTGTATTCCCGGTGTAATTTGAGATGGTTTAAGCGATTCTGAAATAGAAATACAGAAATTTCTGTATTTTTACCAGATAATGCCGGGGTCGGAATATTCTCGGACAGCAAAACCAGCCCATCTTGCTGACGCAAAGTGAGGGAGTGAGTGAATATTACCGTCGCACTTTTCAGCTACACGAGGACTTTTGGCGACTGATCGCGTAATTTTGAAACATGATCAAGTGAGGCGGACTGCACCTGAGCTAACACGCCCTCTCCTAACTACCACACCACACCAACGGGAAGACGTTTGAGCTCTTGACAGATTTAACGTGAATCGCCCCCCTACACGGCGGGTTTTCAGTCATGTTGGGCTCGAATTCATGACATGCTAGCCATGATCCGATGCTTTGACCACTTGGCTACCGTTGCCACTGCGGGCAAAAAGTGGATCTTGATTGTACTTCGGAACTGCCGATCCGAATATTCTCAATCTAATTCAATATAATCTCATATCTACGTCAAATAATACCAGTCGAAAGTATTTTGCACGAACTGTGGTAAAGGCTTGCTTTAAAATTCTTGAGGAGAGAGAAATGCTTTCCTGGTGTTTTTCTGGATGGGAAACAATAATAATGTGAAATTAGATTTTAGAAACTTCCGTAACTGCCGGATAATGCCGACCGACCGTGATGTCTCCCTTCAGAGACTGAACTTACAGGAGCAAGGGCGCCTAAGTGGGCACCGAGTACTTCTCGGGGTGGGAAAGAGAATCTGGATACGGATTTCAAAAGCTTCCGTAAATTTTCTGAATATTGCTAGAATGAAGTCAAATGGTTTTGTGTTCGAGTTCCACCTCCGGATTTTTATTCCATGTAGCAACTAAACTTTCAGGTGCAGTCGTGTGAAAATATGATTGTAATACTAAATTGCATCTTCGGGCAATGTTGTCACTGTTTTAGATGGCAGAAAAACTGCACATTCCACATCAGTTGCCATTGGGCATTCATAAAATACAAGATGCAATGTGAACCATTGAAAAAAAGAGTGGATTGGCTACAGTATTGCAAATGAATTCAGTCATGATCAGGAATAAGTGTACCATGAACCATAAACATTCACTCAAAGCATTACATAGAGCTTTGCAAGATTTAAATGGCAACGAGAGAATATTCGGTGTTACTGTTGTATTACTGTCTGGTGAGTTCCGACAGGTTTTAACAGCCATTACACGCTCTACTGTTGCTCACGAGATTAACGCCTGTTTAAAACAATCGTTTTGAGGGCGAAACGTGGAAACACTTCGACTGACCATAAACACGCGTGTACATTTTCAAGATGATCAATCTGAGCAAATATTTCCTAACCAACCACTGAATATCGGAAACGGTGAAGTAGAACTTCATCCCAATACATAATGCATGAAATACCCAGACGAATTCTGCTATGTTCTTTAGGCAAAAAGGAATTGATTGAGAGTGTCTTTCCGGATATACTGTATAATTATCTTAATAATTACTGCCTCTGTAATCCTGTTACTTAATCAGAAAAAAATGTTGATATTGTGATGAAATAAACTTTCAGACACGTGGTTGTTGCCAGTTTTTTAAACCAATCTACACTATTGTTGATGAAAACAAAACCGTACATTTTTCAACCGAGTTTTTGAATTCTCTAGGTATATCAGGAATGTCACCACATAATCTTCGGTTGGTTCCCTGGTTATTATCTGAGTAACTTAAATCACCTAGATAATGCAACGGTGCACGTTTGATCATCAAAAAATTATACCGGGAACTTCTTGAAGCAAACATTTTGACTGTAAAGTTTGAACGAAAATTCGGTTCTGCTACTACGGAATCTGTTGCAAGGTATTCCACTGATACCGTCAGAATCTCTAATACCATTCAAAAAGCTTCAATTCCGATTCGTTTGGCTTTCTCGATGACCATAAATGAATCTGAAATCGAACAATATTCATTTGATACTTGGACTTAGAAAATCCATGTTTCTCGAATGGGCAACTAGATGTTACATGCTCACGTGTGTGGAAACTGTTGAATCTATTTGAGTTAGCAAAATACGGATTACCGAAAAATATTGTGCACCGATTAGCGATTAGTTGTATAAAATTATTATTTGTTGTACTTTAAAATGATAAAAATAATTTTAAAAATTGCAAAGAATCAACGTTATTCAGCACATTTATAAAATTAATCTTCATATGTTGTTACTTAACGACTTCGTTAGTAATTCATGCATTATACTACATTCAAATAGGAGAGGAATGAAATGCAAAATTAAAATAATTTGTTGTTTTATACTTTATTTCAACCCTCCAAAATTATAAACGAAGATTAATTCAACTGCATTGAATAGCTTAGAATAATATTGAACTAGCGTATTAAAAGAAAGCCACAGCAACGCGTGGCCGCGTCAGCTAGTTCTTTTATAAAATTGAAAACGGAAGAATGCTTGTGTTTTCTGAAAAAAAACCTAAAATTTTTCCGACGAGTCCAGGTTTAGTTTGCAGTCTGATTCTCGCTGGACTTTCATATGGAGAGCGACAGGTACCCGTTACCACCAAGAGAACACCATTAAACGATACCGTTACGGCGGTGCAGGATGGCTCGTTTGGGGAGGAATTATTCTTGGTTCCAGAACTGACCTGCATGTTCAGAGTGTAACGATGACAGGCCACATCTATCGGGATGTCATTCTGGAACAACATGTACGTTTGTTTCGGGGCGCCATGGGTGCTGAATTTCTGTTTATGGATGACAACGCCCGTCCTCACCGTGCAAACATTGTAGACGAATGCCTTCAATCTGAGGATACCACCCGTATGGATTGGTTAGCATACTCACCGGACTTGAATCTAATAGAGCATGTGTGGGATATGCTTGGCCGACGAATTGCAGCCCGCCCCCACCTGTCTACCGGAACTTCGGAGGACATTGCTTGATGAGTGGTGTAATATTCCACAAGATCAGATTGATCATTTGATACTCAGCATGCGTAGGCGTTGCAAGGCCTGTATTGCATGGTCCGGGAGACATATTCCTTATTAACCATCATACTAACAAGGTTATACTGTTTTTTGTAAATATGTTCTTTTTTAAAATTTGCTCCAGGGAGTAAAAATCGCAATTTTTATTAATTATGTCAAACATATAGCATCTTTTTTGCTCTTTACCTTTTGTTTAACAAATAGACTTTACAAATAAGTCAAATTTGTTTTGCTTCTGTCTCTTTCTTTGCCTTAACTTCATTATCCTTAATTTATGGACATGAGTGTATATAAGAATTGCTCTAAATGAAAATATGATTTAATTTCAGCTGCAAAAGTTAAACTGATTTTGTAACAATAATCACATAATTCTTAAGTGTCTGTTTAGAAAAAATTTGCTAAACCTGATTCAAATGTTATAAGGATTAATAAAAATTTACTAAAAATTGAAAATAATTAAAAATATATCAATAAACTAAAATATTTTACTTTCTATTTTAAGTCTACAATATAGTTAGAGTTCTACATTTGTTTTTCCAGTTTCATTTAATATTTTTAAAAAATTTAATCTTAATTTTTATTTTATAAACATACCATATTTCTAATAAACAGTGAAAACATATTTATAACTTAAAATTCAAACAAAAATTGAAAAAACATTGAAATTGTTCAGTAGTAAAGTTATAAACAATAAATGCACAATATTTATAATAGGTTAATAGATTCACACATGCTGAAACGGGAAATCTTCAATAACGTGGGCTGGGATTTACCACCGCCAAATTCTCTTTTCTAGCTAAAGGTCGATCGCCAAAACTTAACCTTGAGAGGAACCGGTTTGCAGTAACCATAGGCGGTACGTTTCTCCTCACGAGAAAACTCCGCGTAGTAATGCACTGCATTTCTGATATCTACAAATATTACCAGTGTAGTTTCAGCAGTAGTTTTAACGATTTCTGGAATTCACTTTGAAAAAATTGTTTTTATCAAAATCAGATTAAAAAAAAAACTTTATGCATTTGTCAAATAAGTTACATTTCAAGTTTTTTTTTTTAAAGCAAATAATTATTATTTTTTAAAAACGAAGGTAAATTGCAATATTTTTACAAATACAAGATATAAATATCAAATTAATCGTAGTTTAATTTTTTTGAAAAGTAATTATTTATCTAATCCAGAAATTTCACGTATCTTATTCTAATTCTATTATTTGTTTTATCTTTATTATTATCTTTATTTCGAAGGGATATAATCACTCATGTTTTTCGAAATACTCAAATACTTTACTGAATTTTCCTCCATTATATTTATTCATAGCTGATTTATTATTCTCAACAAACTGAGTCCCCCCCCCCCTCGATGTAATAGTTGAAAGGTAGGAAAAGAATATATACTTGCAGTACGGTATTTTATTTCACACATTTCATTACTTTTCTCTTTTTTTCGTTTATAGTTTTTCGAAAAAATAGTAATTTACCAAAAAGCGTTTATATTGCGTAAGTTAGTGATTAGTATAAGAAAATTCATTTCTGCTCTAGGTAATAAAATCCCTTAAGTAAATATGGTGAAAATAAATCCTAAATTATTCCCGTAAGCAAATCAAGAATTCTTAACAACCAAAACATCACGACTCTTAGAAGATTGGATTTATTGAAAGGGGTAACTGTGTAAAATGATTTCTTATCTGCACCACTTGATTGATATAAAAAATTGATTCAATTAAGAGTTCTTTAGGGATATAAATATATTTATCTTAAATTAACATTCAAAATTTTAGCATTTTTTTTATTAAACAAATTAACACAATTTAAAAAAAACACTCTAGAATTTGCTAATGCCTTTTTGAAATTTCTTTATTCCTTGCAATCCTACATGATTTTTTTTATTATTGTATCAATTTAATAAAAATTTTAATAAAGCTTTTGAATAATTTAATAAAACACTTTTACATACATATGTGTATATTTTATTTCTAAACAAGGTATAAGATGTAAAAATTCTTTTAAATGAAAATGAGTTATTTTCATTTTGTACAACTTATATTTCAATATTTCAACCATACACAAATGCAATTATACGAAAAATTATAATTGGCATAGTTTAAATATTCATGCAAAAATCAAAATAGAATTTGCATTCAATGATGATGCGTCAAAATTTAAGTGTTCCTTAATTCATTGTTTTCTAACAAAAGTTAATAAACATTTAAAAACTTGTAAATCTCAAAAACTCAGAAAATTATCTTAAGACTATTTCATTATAACTAAAAGTTGAACATTATATCAACTGTGAAAATTTAGAGTGTGAAAATGGTGGGAAAAAATAATGTGTTTAACTTTGTATTAATGTGTGTTAACTTTTCTTTTTGCAAAACAAGAATGAATGTTTTAATCAACACGATTTAGATTTTTTCAAAAATTATAGCTAATTTTTAAAAAAATGACAGCATTAATTTTAGATTTGTTTATAGATTATAGCCAATAAAAATATGATTCATATGATTAATAGCATTTGGTTAATTTCAAAACTTAAAATATGAATAAGTAGTAAAAAAAAAATGGTGATTTTTTTAAAAGGGATTTTTTTTAAAAAGGTAAATTTTTTTTTAAAAAAAATCATTTTATTGGTTAATTTTTTATTGTAAAATATCATATATAGATTACCCCATTCAATTCTGTCATATATCACTACTTAGAAATATCAGCAACATTTTGAATTTTATTATCAAAAAAAAAAAAAAAAAAAAAAACAGATACTTTTATTTAATTTTTTAATATGTACATATTCATAAGAAAATAAAATGCTTTTTAAAATTTTTAAGAGGAAACTTTCTTTCTAAGCTCCATAATAATCAAATTTATATTATTTGAAGACTCCTACATTTCTCTTTGCATATTCTAAAAAAAAAAATCTTAATGTTCATCTTTAAATTTGACACTTTTTTTTTTACAGAATTCTGTGTGTGTGTGTGTGTGTGTGTGTTATTGCAGAGTTTCTTGATGCAATTATTTATTCTAATATCTTGAAGACAAAAGTTTAAAACTCGTTTATATATCAAGTCATTAAATACTTTTTTCTACTAAACATAATTTTATTGCAAAAATTTATTAACAAACTTAGTATAAAGTGTTTTAAATATTTTAATTTTATTTATTTACTTTACTGTTGCATTTTTACTAGTAGACACAAAATACTATGTTTAATTGTTTCGAAACTCTACATCGTCTGTGTTTTTTACGTATGCTTTAAAATATGACTTTTAAAATTTTTTATAATTTTGTTTCACTCTTAATAGTGGCCGCGGTAGCCTAGTGATTACGGTCACGAACTCGATGCCGGAATGTAGCAGGTTCGAGTCCTGGTGCCACAGAAGACCCACCGTGTAGAGAAGTCCGATATACATTAAATCTGTAGAGGCTCAATGTTTTCTCGTTGTTGTGATGTGGTAAAGGGGGCAACCAGCTCATTTGTCGTCCTTGTTTCTTGACCGAGGCTCAAAATTACGAAATCTTTCGCCATAAACCCTTTTGTTGCTTTATTGTGCACCTTTAATGTAATCCTTTCACTGTTTTGACTTTTCATACATTTTAATGAGATTTTTTTTTAAAAAAATCCTGTATACAAATGAATAAGTAACCACAAAGGAAAAATTTTTGAAGTATTCTCTTCACAATTATACTTGAAAAATTTTATTACAAAAATTCAGTCACAATGATGAAAACTCTTTAAAAATATATAGCTTTTGTAAGAAACAAAAAAAATCCAGTATATAATTTTTTTTAAATTCTTGTATGATCTGGAAGTCAAACTAGATGCGTGTAGTCAAAAGTTCATCCAGTACCTATGCAATAATTTTTCTATGAATGATACATTTTATATGAAACATATAGCGGTTAGTGGCGCTGATTGCTGTGCTGTTGGGCCTGATTTCGAATCCCAGAGAAGGCATAGATATTTGCCATTGAAGAGTGCCTTCGTGCGGCATAGGGGTACTCTAAATAGCCGTCGAGCCTCAAGTCTTCTCATGAGGTCGATGGAAGGGGAAGAGAGGTTGGAAGCCCCTGATTAACCCCAGAGTGTTCTCCCTTAAAATTGGAGTGGAATAGAGCTAAATCGCTCTGTCAGCTGTATGGTGCTCAAAGCTGCGGATAACGACAAGCGTAAATCTAGCACCTTGTCATCGATGAATTTCGTTGGCCATCGTTTGATATTACTATTGGTTACTGTCGATCAGGTGCATAAGTAACAACAACAGAATTTTTCACCAGGCAACAGATTTTTATACACAGGAATGTGTACTGCAGAGATGTCAAGAATTGCAGTTTTCTAATGTATAAAAGAAAGAAAATGTGAAAGTGACTGATTTTAAAGAGTTAAAAAACTGAACTTTTAAAAATGAATAGATTTTCTTGAATAAATTGATTAAATCAATATTTAAATTCAGCATTAAAAATATGTTTAAAACAAACACGTTTCTGTTCTTCCCGATCTGGGATTTTATTCTTTAAAAATTTCTCAGTGTATTTGACTGCATGTAAAACATGAATTCGTTTGCAGTAATTTACTTAATAATTATTTATAATGATGATTTCTATACAATATGATGGGCATTAATTCATAACACAGAAATGTATCATTTGGTTCGAAGCTATAGCCTAATGTAGTATAATCACTATGAAAGTTATTCTCAAAATTTTCTTTGAATTATTGATTTCTGCATCAATAACCAATTAACTAAAGATCATATTACCATAAAAGAGAGTCAAGGGAATGTGTCATAATCACACAAAAATATAAATTTTAATTTGAATAATCGATTGATCTCAAGCGCGCGCAATTCTGAACTGTTGTACCAGTTAATTTAACTTTATATCTGGCCGTTTGTAAATTTAAGTAAACACATGTTGCGAAATTATAATAATTTGAAGGGGGGAAGGCGGTCTCTCTCTTTTTTAATCGTTATATTTAATCAACCCTTTTTATTGCTAATGGTTACCTTTTAACTATTAAATTTAAGAAATATTAAATAATTTTTCATGGTACTTAGAGAACAGAGGGAAGTATTCAATTATAATTAATATTTCATTTCAGCAAATCTATTTATTTTAGCATTATTTAACATCAAAATATAAATAAATATTAAAATGTATCATACTTTGTAAAAAATAATGTAAACATTTAACCCTCTGAGTGTTCATCCTTGTCCTGAAAAATCCTTCCGAAAGCGTTTACTTTTTTGAGAATTCCTTCGAAAGTGCAACACATTTAATTCCTTTCCCCTTTAAAGTTAGCGGGAGGTCTACAGGGGAAGATTTTATTACTCAGTTCGGCCTCTTTGTTGCTTTAAAACCGGGAGAAAACTCGTCCACAGCTGTAACGTTGCCTTGTGCGAATTTTGGGTGGAAAAAGCGGGTCCACGGGGTTGTTTGATCGGTTAAGTCACAATAAAAGTGAAGAGTTAAAAAAAATCTCGAAAGAAAGAAACTTGTTACAAAAGTTGAAAAATACTTGTTTATTTTAAACAAACAAAATTTTAAAAAATTAATTTAAGAAAAATAAACTATTTTGGACTAACGATTTGAGCCAGGAAAAAGTACCTTGTATTTATTGTGGAATATGAGACTAAGAAAACACAAATACATCGTAATGTTTTTTAAAAAGTAACTATGTAAAAAAGAGTAAAAGTGACCATCTCTCTCTCTCTTTTTAAACAAAAAGAGGATAAATGAAGTATCGTTACATACGACGATTATGTTTATGAAATGAAATCAATCTTCCTCTATTCAATTATATTTTAAATTTAAAGTAACATAAAGAGGGATTTCAATACTTTTAATTTATATATATTTTAATCCTATAAATGATGTTTTTATGTTAAATTAATTTTTCGGAAAAAATCTAAATTTTATTTCATAGTCAAACAACTTGTACTAAGCAAAAATACCTTCTTTACATAGGCATTTGTGACGGAGCAAAAAGCAAATTTAGTCAAATTTTTTATTTTTATTTTAATGGGAATATATTTTTCTTCAAAATGGTAAAAGTATTTCTAACCATTTTCTATTAAAATTTAATTTTTTATTTTTCTGTTTCTTTAGTGTTAAACGGAAAATTCACCGATAAATACAACTTTCACACAATTCAATCATTACAAATTCTAATGAGAAAAAAACTTCTCCCAATTAATTTTGTCTTTCAAAACAGTACACTTAAAACAATTTTGCTCAGTGAAGCTAACCGACAATTCCGCAGTGTATTCATATTAATTTTTTTTAAAAAAATAACATTCGGAAATGCTGTATTCAATTTTTTGAGTATAAAAAAATAATGCCTACTGTGGAGAAGATAAAGAATGAGATGTGATGTATGGTTTTGAAAGAATGTTTTCGTACATGTAGAGTATTTTTGAAAATTTAAATATCACCAAAGCTGATCATATGATTGTAAATGAGTCTTATTTTAGAATGTGAGCTGTGGGGTATCAAAATAAACATTTTACTTTTAAATAGCCAAGGAGTTTATACTCAATATCCTCTTCATAAAATTGCTTACAACTTTTATTCAAATTGTAAAGGAACTGAAATATAAATATCTGACTTACTCCAGTCAAAAATATTCATATTATGTGAAAATACTGTTCCTCCACTTATTTAAGTACGTTTATAAGCTATAGCCCAAAGCAATATTTTATTTTTATAAACGAGGCACAAAAATTCAGTTATAAAAATATATTTTTCATTTTAGAACATATAAACCGTACACGGATTGTAAGACCATTTCTAAAATACTAAGAGTTTTTAGAGGAACAAAAACATATAATTTTGGGTAGTTCAAATTTTAATATAATACGCAAATATACAAGAAAAAAGTAATTTATATTTAAATCTTGTATTGCATGAATAAAATAAATCAAAGATCCTCCTGAAATAAACACAATTGAAGGGAAAATGTTTAATTTGCAATCGATAGCATATAAACGTTTCTGTTAGAGGTATCCCCGAAGTGACGCAATCCTATTCGGTAAAAAATAAAACTTACTGCTGGAATCATACAATTTCCTAATGAATGGGTGAATCCGAATATTTTTTTCATTTGAACTGTTTGGACGGAAATGGCTAAATAGGAACATTTAATAATTTACAAAATTAACCGTTATAGTTTATATAATTTCTTAAGATTACAAAAGGTGTATTTCGGAAGCACAAGTTTTAATAGGAGTACGGCTTATGAAAAGTAGAACAAATATATCTGAAGAACTATGGTTTGTTACCTTAAATATTGTGAGTGAGTGAGTGATTTTGGGGTTTATTGGCGCAAGAGCCGATTTCGGCTATACTGCGCCAAACATTTGTTTTAATATCTGTGGTCTAGACGGGAAGAGAGAAAGAAAGAATGAATTGAATGACAAGAAAGAGGGTCGAAAATAGAGAAGGATCACTAGGGTACCCGGGTTCGTGAAGCCCATGTTTGCCAAAGACAGTAAACCCCGTGGGAAAAGGAAAAGATCACTAGGGCACCTCGGGATTGTGACACCCGTACTCACCTAAAGAAGGTGAGCCCCCTGAGGGGCTTAAATATTGTGAAACACAACAAAGTATATTGGAAATCAATTCCCCAATTCATGTTAATAAAAATGTATGAAAAAACTGCAAGACTTATTTTTGTATTTGTAATTATTATAATTTTTCCTGAAAACTGCAATTTCTTGTGCGGCACCCGTCAAAACCGCTGGGCCCTCACTTTTTGCCCAGCTCACCCCTACCTAAACCAGCTCTGCTCTAGCAAGTGAAAATGCCGTCTTCTGTTTATCAAGGTTATGTATTGCAGACTGCATCCTGTATGTTAGATGTTCGTTTTTTTCTTCTACGTCAATCTGTTAAAATCTGAATTTAAAATTATATGAAATTCTTAACATTCGCAACAATGCCCTTTATAATTTTTTTAATAGTATATGAATGCGTCTTCAAACATTACATTACATTTATGTTGACTTTTTAATTAATATTAAGTATAACTTAACGCAGAGATTTTCTGAATTTTAAAATAGATAGTTCAAAAACTCTTGTAGATATGATCATAATTTTTCATTCCTGTGTTTTAGCTTCTCAGTAGTGCTTCTACTTAAAAATTTATTGTATATTCATCAAATTTTTCAGCATAATTTTTGCTCTTAACATACAGTTTTAACCGAATTGTATGAAATTTACGAAATGCATTAAAATGCTTAAGATTCTTATGTTAAAATTTTAATTTAATATTTTATTCGAAGAATTGTTAGTACTTATTTTAAATAATTTTTAACTGAGTATGTGCACGATACATAAATATTTTTTTCTGAAATTTCAAATACAATTTCTAACATAAAATTCCTAGTTTTGTATGAAAATCTGGATATTTTCTGAATGTTAATTATAATAGATATCCAGATTTTAATTACTTGTTCTTCAGTTAGCTTTAAAAAAATAAATATTTAGAAATTTTGCATAAACAAATATGTTTAAAAATTTTTTTCAAATTTATCTTTATATTTATTTATATGCGTAAATGTCAACTGTAAATGTATCCGAATATTTTTAATTCCTATTTATTCAAATATTCAAGGTTAAAAATATGAATTGGTATAAAAAACCCCTCATTCATGTTTTCTCTGAAGTAAACTGAAACTCAAGCATTTTTTTTTTTTAATTCAAATATAATTTGGTGTATTGTAACAATACGCGCCCTGAACACCTGGCTTTAAAATTAAAAATAAATAAATAATGGATCTGAATTAGTTTTTTCATTATTATTTTTATGAAAGCGTAAGAATTTTTTACAAATAATTTGATGCAAAAGTTTAAAAATTATTCATTTTTAGTAGTTGGAAAGTTTAAAAGGTTTTAAATTTTGAAGCGTTCGGTTTCTTATTAACTTTTTTGACACCTTATAATGAAATAATCATGGTTTAAAAACTGAAAACATTGGTTAAGAGAAGAAAAATGAAGCAATTAAATATAGTTCTAGATATTATATAGAGATTTATATATTTTAAAAACTTCTTTTTCCGTTTCATCATTTTAAGATGAAGAAAATAATACGAGTTAATCAAACAAAGAGAATATACTTAAAAAGTTATTTGTCCAACTATATAAAATATCAGATTACAGTCCCAACTTATTAAAACTTCAAATTAATATAAAATCAAAAGTGAGTTATATAATATTTTATTTATACGTTGGAACATTTTTCAAAACTTGAAGAAAAAAAGTTAAATTGCTAAAAGTGCAAAAAGAATTTATTTAATTCAAACGCAATAATATCTCAAATGAAGCTAAATTACAAACACTATAACTTATAGTTCGTTCACTAAGGTGTCTAAAGAAATTCTTCCCAACTTTTTTACGATTGCTTCAGGGTCAAAACGCAGGGTTCCCCGAGAGCTGTAAAACTTCCTGTCAGTGACCATTGTGTCGCTACAACCCTCCCTAATTATCTTTCATGTTGTTAAACCATAAAAGAGGGGAAAGGATTTCAGAAAAACACGGCCTACCCGCTTTTGAAGCACTCTCTTGAAGTGAGAAAAAGACGTGTGGTGCGTTTTCGAAGCATCTCTAGACGTGCCGGAAAAAGACGTTCAAACCGCTAAGAGGGTTAATATTCCTAGCTTTTTAATACTTTGATTGATTTCAAAACAATATTAGTTTTTTGAAGATAAGGTTTAGAGATGGGATCTATTTGTTTCCCACCCGCAGTGATGCTCGAGGCTCATTCCCCTTTTCTTTTTGTTCAGAACTAAGGATAACGATTCTCCTGGTCTTTCACATTCGATAGGAGTCACAATACGTTCCTATAGACCCCTCTTTTGTCACGAATATGGGAGTGGTTCAAATACCTAAAAACTACCCTTCAAGTTATAATACGAATTTCTTTTTCCGTTATTTTTGCTGTGATTCTTGTCTTAAACTGAGGATCATAAGTTTAGATTTCATTTTTTTAACTAATAATTTCATTATAAAAAATCCACAGTTATAATTAAATTTTAATAAGAAATATAATGATTTTCGTTCAGTGATTAATCATATAAAAATACTAGCAATTCCTCACCCGTTGAATTCGTTTCACTTGTTATAAAATAAGTCCCTGAACCTGACGATTGAATATATATTTATCTCTATATTTATTACAACTGAAACGCGAAATCCTACAATTGTCACACCAATTCGAAAAAGTTTATGAAGTTTGTATTCCTTTTATATATATATATATATATATATATAATATATATAAATATATATATATATATATATATATATATATATATAACTTACTTAGAAAAAGTCACAACATTTTAAATTTTACTATCAGCGGGAAAAAAAATTCAAATGCACCAATTCAAATAATTAATATTCCCATTCTTATAAAAAAATAAGAAAATTTTTTTGGGTTAAAGAAAGCCAACTCTTGAAAACGTTAAACTGAAATAAAATTCAAGTGTTGATTAACACATCTAATTTTAAAAAATTTAGCCGATAAATAAACTCATAAAAACTACTTATCTGATCACGTACATATTTTTTTCAAAAAATGAATGCTGTTTTAAAATTAAAGCATTAACAAGTAATACAAAAAAATCTTTTTAATTCAATTCGTACATTGACTGTCTAAAATCGGTAATTATTTTGATTTAACTAATTAACTGGTAGATAAAGAATTAATATTTTTAAAAAACTGTGTTAACATAAAGTTTCATCCTCTACAAGTATAAAAAAATTTATTTGAACTTGATAGGATGAATAGAAAGTACTGATATTAAAGTTGAAAATTTGGACAAATAGAGCTAATATGAGGAATTATGAAAAATAAGGAATATAAAATGTCTACATTAACATTTTATATGGTATGATTCCTTTTAGTGCAAAATATGCTCTGATAATTAAAACACCTAAAGGCTAATGTGTTCAGGTTTTAGTAATCGGAATTTAATTAGAACGTTGTGCATAAGGTAAAAATATACATGTTTTATTGAAAGAGCTATAGATACATATTCAATGACTTTGGTAAGAGAAATTGTCCATATTCAATGCATACTAAAATTATTCAACATTTCTTAAACCTTAAAATGAATTTAAATAATAGCAGTCTCTGTTTTATTAATTAAAACAACAAAATGAAAATTACAGTCGTTTTAAAATTAATTTAACATTGAGAATTTAATAACATGGGTTTTGTAGCCAGACTTCAAGTTATGGCCAGTCACACCTCAGAACGTTTAATTTGAATTCTATTCACTACCATGCATCATTCGAAAATTTGAGATCCCGTTTCTTGTATTAAGTCGCGCTTGCAATTTCTGAAAGTGGATTCTTGAGCCAAAACCAGGATTCAGACCCATATTAATCACTACAATGCGATTCATTAAAACATAAAAGGTGTAGAAATACATAATACGAAGTAAAATAGACACTTGAAATAAATACTACTTAGAATTTTCTTTTAGAATATAAATTTTATAAGTAGGTCTATGCTGTAGAATCTATCGCAGAACTGATAAAGAAAGTAGAAAATGGAAACATTAGATTTAAAGAAATAAAAACTAAACTTTATTTAAAAGATTTTTCGATGGAAAATAAATTGACTGATTTGTGCATACCAAATTATCAGAATTTTAAAATTTCATATGAATTTTATTAAACTTACCAATACTATTTTGCATAATTATTCACTTAACAAATGGTTTTGAAATATGTATTGTTTTATATGTAATTCTCAAATCAAATAATAAATGGATTATTTTCAATCAGAATGTTTATGAAATTAAGTAATCCTTAAATTAAACAATAAATTTATTAGTATTAAATTCTAAAACGATGTAAACAAAATACAAATTTACTCCAAAGTCTTATACACAATATATGTAGAAAGTAGGACCTTATATCGCTCCATGTAACGTACCATATTAAATAAGTATTAATTATATAATTCAACCTTGCATTTATTTTAACCAAATAGTTTTGTACAAAGGCTTTAGATGCTTCCATTTCTTATGATATAATTATAATGTTTATATAAAATAGCACTTTAAATTGAAGAGTCATTTAGTTTTCACAAGCCAGGACGACTATTTAAGACAAAATAATAATATCAGAATAGTGAAATAAATATATTCTTTGTCCATTGATAAATTTTAAAAATAAACGATATGCAATGATAAAGAAGGATTTTATAACATAATATTTAGAAGAAACATATTTACTATTTAATGTGATATAGATTGCTGGTAGAGACGTTCTCTTTCTCATTTGTTCATTTTCCCTCTAGTTATTACTTTCCTCTTTGCCGAAAATGTATTTAAATATCACAAATTTTTAACCTAGTTCGTTTTAAACTCATCTTCAGGTGAAAAATACAATTAATGGGCTTAGAGAAGAGGCTAGAAAAGAGAACAGAGTCACGTTAAAACTTTTAAGTACCTTTTAGAATTGTTTAGCTAATTAAGAAATACCTCTTTGTAGGATATAGGTAATGATACGTGATTAATTTATTGAATAAATTTCGTTATGTACAAAAGATGCTGCAGAATAATTCCGACTCACGTAATAGACCATGACGAATGTTACGATTATTAATAAATTGAATGACAAAATGAAAGCCCAGGATTTATTATTTTCAGATACATTAAATTTTATAAAGATATTCATGTTCTTTATGATCTCGGAATTTTGTTCATTAAAAATTTTCAATATGATTGATTGCATAATATAAAACAACTGAATTTGTTTGTAATGGATTTTGCATAATAAGGAAACTGTATTGATAATTCAAATCAAAGTACAATAGCCCATACTTGAGCCAAGGCCTATAAGGTGCCCCGTGTTTTCTAGTCTTGGGCACTGGGGTGCATGATGAATGTTCCGTTCAGGTGGTTAGTCTGGCGAAAATCCCCAGTGTTAAGTTCCCGTGCAGTACTTTCATTTATCGATCCACTGAAGGGATGAAAATCGGATCGTATAATCAGCCAGGGTTTGAGCCCCGGACCTGTGTCGCTGGAAACGTGATGTACTGCCACTCAGCCACTGGGCTACAATTATGTGATAACTTCATATAATATATGTATTAATTTATAAAACAGAAATGTGAGCATAGTTTACCAATTATTCAATAAGTGATTTTCAAAATTTTGTTCACCAGATTATCGTTTTTGCATGCATTATCTATTTTCTAAAGATAATGTATTACCTCAAGAGCTAAAAATAGTGTGACTGGCTCAAAATTACTTTCAAATATGAATTTTATTTATATAAGCAGATCTCGTAATTCTGTGCATAGTTTAGTAACAAGGATGATACCCAGAGCTCGTATATATGCAGTATACTTCACATATTTGATGAACTATCTTCAGTGAAATCAAAACTCTCACATTGAAGCCCGCTGTTTGTAGTCACATCACTAGACTGCATAACCCAAATGTCAATTCTAGTGCAAACATAAAAATTAAAATAAAGCATTGCATATTTCTAAATTTTGGAAAAATGCAAAATAAATTTTTGTAAAAGTGCAATTAAAATCTAATATATTAATTTCGTATTTTCATATCGGCCATTTATTCAATAGAAATCAATTCCTTTTGTAATAATTAGTCTAATGAAAATTAGTCATTTCATTTTCAACTTTCTTTTAGATTAAAAACTGCATTTCATGATAGGTTTCTGTTATATAATCGTAGATATAAAATCTGTATTATGAGAATAATTCTGCTTAATTAGCAGATTTTCTATTTTATAAAATATTTTATATCAGCTTTTATTTTAATCGATTTTATATTCTGATTATTAGGTGATGAGGCTCAAATCTTGATTTGATCAAGTTCATCATGAAATTCAGCAAGTATAAAATATTACATGAAGTAAAACAAAGAGAATTCCTTTATCATAAACTTTTCTTCTGAATAGGTGAAAATATACTGTTAATTTAACTAAAATTCAGCAAATTTTAATTTCTTACAAATTAAAGAAATACATGATTATTTCAGAGTGGTATAGTCTCTTTTATTAGTTTACTAATTTTGTACCATCATAAAACTTAGCTATTTTAGTTTCCTTGATATTATGGCCAAGATCAGATGTGATATGTGTGTTTGATATTGTTTATTGTATTCACGTTTAAGTTCTGAAACTAACAAGTATTCATCATTATTTAAACCTTATAGTTGCAATAAATCTAAATCTAGTACTAACAGTTTTAAATATTGTCTATGGCCAAGACAAATCTTGATCGACGTTGATTATCCATTTTTGTTTGAAAGGAAAATTGATTTGGTAAGCATTATTTTTGGTATTTTCACTTTGTAAAATTTCTGTTGATATATCTTATTTTTAACAATAATAAAATAAATTTTAGAATTATATTTTCAAGTTTGACATGGATATAATGTTTATTATCTTTTAGAAAACTGTGGATTAGAACACATTTATTTAATATCTTCAGTTGTATTTACGTAAATTCTATTTCAAATTTTACATCGATAATTACCATGTTAATTTCAATTTAGGAAGTAGGTTTAGTTATTGAAATATCATTCATTTTACAGGACACATAGAGCTTGATAGCATTAAAATCGATTTATTTCTCATCTAAGGCCTCTAGAAAGGAAAAATATGCAGCACTCATAAAGTGAATCATTTTGATCAGAAATCTGACTGCCTTCTCCCTCGAGAGCGAACTTCAGCCTTGACCTCATACACTTTACGCGACGACAAGAAACGTAAACTGTTGTTCTACCCTCTTTCTCATGTGTCAATGACGGATCTACATTTCATTTCCTTTCAAACACAGAAGAGAAAAAGCACAACTCATTAGGCTGGTGCATCCTTAATATCTCCTGGTAGAAAGAGAAGGGTCTTTTATAACTAAATTACTTAATGGCAAGTTCCAGTGTTTCAACAATATGATGGACAATACTATCCTGTGCAGGAGATCACTTCCTGAAACACCGTAAAGTTTGCAGGCGACCATAAATCTTGGTTGTCCTTCTGCCCTCTCAAATGGGAAGAATCAGTTAAATGAGTTTAACCCACCACCTCGGTTTTCCATTTTACTTAGCATCGACAAAAGTCAAATTCTTATCTTAGATAATGTAGCACTTATAGTTGTTGCGTAAGAACATGAAATTCTCATGAAAAATGCAAGGAAGGGGAAAAAAACATGGAAAAGCCCCAACAGTAAGGAGTAAAATCGAAGTGCCAAATATAAGAAAAACGTTAAAAATAGAAAGCTGTAAAGTATATATCAGCCAGCGATAGAAGTGGCACATTTCCCATACTAAAATTACAAATGAAATTTATTTGACTCCTTTTGCGTGAAAACTAAAAAAAATATCTGATGAAATGAGTTTAGTAATTATAATTCTTTCTGAATATTTATATGGAGTTGAAAAAAGAAAACAATACTTTTTAAAAAAAAAAACCATTTTATATTTCAGTCTAAGCCTGAGAATCAAGTGTAATGAATTCAGTCTCTTGTATCTGAAGTCAATGGAGAATCCCAGTATGTTGGATTTAAATTCACAAAAAATTATTATAAATATACTGTAAATATATTTAACATAAAGGATGGATTTGTGTTTGATCTGTATAGAAAAACAAACTATTGATGAGTTTTATTGAAATTCAATTAAAATATTCTTTACTATCTAGACTGAAATAATAGCTTTGTCCGAAATCATAAAATTAAGATGTCCATCTTAATAAACATATTTTGTTTATATTTTTTTCAAGAACATTTGTTTTCCATTTTCTAGTTAATTAGTGTTGCAAAGTGATAGTAAAAATTTTCCAGCTTTTTTTCCCAGCAGTCTCTGATAGCGAATTTGGCCGCGGTAGCCAAGTGGTCAAGGAATCGGAACATGGCAGTTATGCCATAAGTTCGAGCCTAGTACCACTAAAGACCAGCGGTGTAGGGGTGCAATGCACGTTAAATCTATAGAGAGTTCAAACGTCCTCCCGTTGGTGGGGTAGTTAGGAGAGGGGGGTGTCAGCTCAGGTGCCGTCCTCGTCACTTGACCGTGGTTCAAAATGACGAGGTCCGTCACCAAAACCCTCGTGTAGCTGAACAGAGTGACGTTAATATTCACTCACTCACTGATAGCGAATTTTTTCTCTTTGTGAAGCTCCAATTATTCTTACATAAAAAAATTTAAGAATGAAATAAATTTGATATTTTTAATTAATATGACAATTGCCTAAAATTATTGCAAATTTTAATGCATCTTTCGCAACAGGCAATACATATAAAAAATTGAATTATTCTCAAATTATACATAATTCATTGACAAAAGAATGAAATAAACTATTTAAAATATACTTAAATAATTTAAAAAGTTCAATATTCTTAATTTTAAAAATAAATTTTAGAAAATATATAGCACACTAATACGTATTTCTGGCGGTATTTTTTTTTTTTTAAAAAGAAAGAAAGCTATAGAAATTTTTAGAAATATTCCCCAAATTTCAATCAGACAGATAGTTGCATTTTTAAGAATAGCATTAAAACTGCGTTTGTACTTGTATAAATGAATATTGAAAAACGGAATGCAAAGGATAAAACATTTGAATTTAATTCTTTTCTCCCTATAGTGAATGTGGTGTTGTGTGGCATTAGAAGAATGATATACCATCTTTCGTCATCGTCTTCCCATCAAAACAATTTACAGAGCTAACATTTCCAATAATTAAATATTGATTAACATATTTTAAATTTGAAACAAGTCTGAAAAATGTAAATAAAATTATTCAAGAAAGTAGTTAATTTTAGAACTGCAATAGTAAATAAGATGATCAAGTGTATCCACTAAAAATTTGACATATTTTGATATTAAGGGGGGGGGGGACTAGGAAAAATTGAGTGATAAAAATATTCTTTTTTTTTTTTTTTTAATAAGACATAACTTCAAAATAACCCAAACCTGCTTATAACAATTGACAATCCATGCGTAATTCAATTCAAGTGAGCTATTGAAGGAAAACGAACTAAAAGAAGGTAAAAAATTGTATTAATCTTTCACAGAAAAAGTTCCAAAATTTACAAAATGAAGAAAAGTATAAATTTTTTTCACTAAAATAAAATTTTTAGTAAAAAATCTTATTATTTTTTTTAGTATTTTATTTGCAGATTTGTATAAATCAAATATTGATTTTTACCTTAAAAGTTATTATATGAAGTAATCAAAAATAGTTTTATTGTAAAAATATTATATAAAAAAATATAATACAAATATAAAGAATATATAAAATATACAGCATGTAATAAATAAAGAAGATAAGAGAAAAAAACTTTAAAAAATTAAACTTTTTCAATACTATTTTCTCAAATTTCTATAATTTTTAATTTTACATTAAAGTAACAAAAATTACTAAATTTCAAAAAATATCAAGTGTCCCAAAAGAAAATTGGAATTTTACTTTTAAAAGGAATTTAAAAAATAAGGAACTGTTTAATATGCATAAAAAATTTCAATTTTAATTTCTTCAAACACTAAAAATATTATCCTAAGAATCTTTAAAAATTTATTATGCAAAATAAGCTCAAAACTGACATTAAAAATTCATTTCTTTTTATGTATTCTCTTTAAAAAATCTAATTATATTTCAGACTATATTATATCCTGCGGAAGAACCGAACTCCACCACTTATATTTCTATTTCTAAATTACTTCCTGTTGCGCTAACTCTGTGGCGTAGCCAGAAGTAAGAAGATCTAACACACGGCAGCCACATTAGAATGATACTCGCGCTGCTTGGCGTTTTTGGCGTATTTTGAAGCGTGAAAAAGTCCCTGTTTCTAAAGACATCCCGCTGAAACACACACTCAACACAGCATACTCAACAAAGCATATAAAAAATTACAATATAATGCACTTTTTTTATTGTAATTATTTTGAAAGTAGCCAAAAATTCATAAAGAGCCAAATATAGCAACACCAAAACAGAGAAATTTGAATTCCAACACTGTAAAAAATAGGAATACCAGCTGCCAACGAAATCGCGTATTACTTGTCCGGCCTTTTTTGTTCCTTTTATCTATCAGACTTCAAAATATGTAATTATTTTTAATTGTCAGGTATTGCAATTCATGTAAAATATCTGGCAACAGATTTGGTTATTTTGATTTTTTGATCTGTCTTCCGATACTATATTTGTGTGGGAGCAAATCACAGAATAAACTTAGGTATGAAAAAAAATTTGTTCTTTTTAAAGTTAAAATTTTTATTTTGTTGAATTTCTATTCTCATTGACGAATTCTAAACTATTCATTCATGTCCTTCAATTCATTACACTATTTTTTTGTCTCGATTTGAAACGTGCAGTCCCCTAATTTGATTCTAGTTAGAATATGCTTCCACAATGTATTTTTTTCTCTGAAAAAGATATTTTTTAGAAATTATATTTTACCTTACGCAATTTAGTTTTATTATTTTTTTATGATTTGATATGAAAGAAACCATAAAAAAAAATGTGCATAACTTATCCAATACGTAATTTTGACTTTTCCACACAGAATATTTGTTATTTCTTTTTTTTTTTTTATGTGAATCATTATTTAGCTAAATGTACCCATAATTCAAGAGACATTCCTTGTCATAGATGATGCAAAAAAGCAATATAGCCTTTAAATGGAGGAATCTGACATGTTTTTTGCTTTATGTCACTTCTTCAGAAATGTAAAAAATATCCTCAAGGAAATTTGTAATTCTCTGAAATGTATAAGAGATGATTAGGAAAGATGCATCGTTTTCTCATAACTATTGTTTGTAATATGGTTGACATGAAAGATTTCTGTTTCAAATTAAACAGACTTCTTTATGTTTGGATTATGTTAAAATCCTTTTTATCAAACCAGACTTCGCTGTTGATATTTTATACTGTCAACCAACAATTCTTTTTCTGCATTTTGCCAAATAAAAAGACATCTCCATTCCAAAACGTTTCACTGGATACTCACATTGTTATTATGTTTATTACTATGTTTAAACGGCATGGGAACCGCTCTCACTATTGGCACATTATTATGTATATTGTAGCCATTGGTGATGTGTTTTTATTTTATGAGATCTGTTAATTTTATAATACTAAACTGATGAGATTTCTTTCCGACAAGTCACTGTAGTTGGATGTCCGTGAAACATGATATGTAATATTCAACAGGCATTACTTATTCTTGTGGTATGCCATTCTTTTAATTGACTCTTTTAAATTCTATAAGAATGGTAACTGAAAAATAAGTATGAATATTAACCTTAGATAGTTTACAGAAAACTCTTAAGGGAATTGTTTTTCAGTAGGTACCATCATAAATGTTAAAATAATAATAGTGATTTACTTTATTTATTGGCTAAAGTGTTACACATTTTAAAAGTGAAAAAAGAGAAAAGAAAATTAGTGTTTGTCTATAAAACTGTCAACCAGTTTTGCCAAATGAAAAGACATAGTCCAATGCAATTATCATCATTGTTCGGAATAAACATAGTAAAAGTTTTTTCACTATTAATTGCATAACACGTACTTTATTTGAAAAAATTGGCAAACAGTATAGCACATAATTAGGAGAAAATGTAATTGTAGATAAAAATATTTATTGCCTACATATGACTCAAAGATTTCTCAGGACTTGAGTCTATTTATGAATAGTAAATTTGAGTCTTTTTCTGAAACTTAAATTTGAATGGTATGTAATTGCACATTACTAACATAATTAACTACATAAAGAAAACTTTCCACCCTTGGATAAATTTAAAAGTTATTAATATTAATTAATTAATTATTAATACATAAATTCATTTGAAATGAATAATATGTGTCTAAAATAGAAATAAATCTGTAACTGTTTCTGTTTGTCTTTCATACTACTGAATAGTAAAATAATTAAAATTGTATTATTTATTAAGATGAAAAACTTGGCACCTAGATGATTTTCATAAATAAATATTGTATTTAATTAAAGGATTTTATTTAGGATTATTTAACTACTAACCAGTAAAGAAGCAGTTTTAGTTACTATATAAAGATATGATTTAAATACTTTCTCAAATTTGATCACCAGTCATACCCAAAAAATAAGTAATAATATATTTATTTTGGTGGCTTTAACTGTTTCTAAAACTTTGCATAGAACAATTTTTTTATAAATGTTCCATTAGTGTTAAAAGCCTGTGTAAGCTATGATACATAATGACTTTTTCATTTATTTTTATTTTAAATTTATTGGTATATATAAGTATCAGAATATATTAGCTTTACAAATTGGAATTTACAGTGTTTATCCTCAACTGACTTCAACTTAGTTGGATTCATTTAAAATATCTCTTTTCGTGTTTCATCAAAGTTTTACAAATTCTGTAATTCTCAAAGAAGAAAAATATTGAACATGCATAAGTGCACTTTAATTCTGAGTAAATCAAATAGTTTTCATACCAAACATGAGCTATACAATTTAAAATGTCTTTTTAAAGTTGCAACCTAATTGAACAATATTAAAAGCTGTATTATTTTCAATCTTACCCTTTTATTTATTTTGCCTCTTTATTTTATACATTAAATTTAAAACTATAATTAATATAAAAAATATACTTTATCTTTTTATTGAATGCATTTAATTGTAAGACACTTGAAGTGGCGCGCTTATCCAGTTGGATAGAACCAGGTACCTTTGGATCCGAAGCCGAGTAACTTATCCACTGCACCAAAATGATCACCGTGGTGTGGAGGTAGATATAGATGGTACCGCTACATACACCCCACCAGTGAGTCGGTGGAGGGCGAACGAACGATGTATTTGTTTAATCAAGCGTGTTTTTTTTTGCTGCTGCGTCATGAGTTGTGACGGCTTTTGTTGATTGCGTCATATGTGAGACGACTTTGTTCATTGCGTCATATGTGAGACGACTTTGCTGCGCCAAGTGGGTGCGGCGACTTTGCTGCGTCGCGAGGGTTCGACGACTTTGCTGCTTCAAGAGGGTTCGACGACTTTGCTGCGTCCAGTGAGTTTTGACGACTTTGCTTGCAGGTAGATGGCGCCACGACAGTTCAGAACGTTGCGTCTTTCTGAGTTCTGCCAGGGTCACCAATGAAGTGGCGCGCTTATCCAGTTGGATAGAACCAGGTACCTTTGGATCCGAAGCCGAGTAACTTATCCACTACACCAAAATGATCACCGTGGTGTGGAGGTAGTTACTGGCTTATATAGATGGTACCGCTACACACTACACAGTTGAATGCATGATATTCAATCTATTAAGATACACACATTGTAATATTGTATGTAATAGACTCCCTCCACAGCCTGTTTTTATTGAATGTGATACATTCTAAGAAAAGTTGATGAACTGAGTTGAAGAAAAAAGAAAAGAGAATGATGTGGGGATTATCAATGTGAAAATATTGGTTATTAACAGTAAACAAAAAATTTTCTCGAAAGGAATTCTGACAAAAGTATGACATTTTTAAAGGTCATGAAATTCAATTTTAATGATGAAATTTTAAAACAATTTTCAAAAAATTTATAATAAACCAATTTGATTTGCAATACTCAAAAGTTTTGATATTATTTAATTTTTGGAGGACTACAAACTGTGGAATGGTTTATTTACTTTTGTTCTCTTATGACCAAAAATTTACCAGACAAAACAATCCTGCTTTTCAAAAGTACTTTCTTAAGGGAACCAGAGAAAAAATATTGCGAATTTTTTGAAAAATATACGTTAAGAAAGTAAATCAAATTTCCCAACAAAATTTTAAAACTAGGATATTTATGGGAGTAAGAGTAATTGTTCGATATTGCTCTAAACTCTCTTTACGTAAACTGTGGCAATATATATTATATAAAAAGAGTGAATGTAAGAATTGGCTAGAGTTCAATATGCTGTGCTGAATTACTGACATCTGCAAAGTACAAACATTGGACGGCTAGAAGTAATGGATAAAAACAGCCATTACTTAAAATATAGTTCTTAATCTTCCCTTGTAGGGATTGCAATATCGTACTAAAAGTCGAATACCAGTGTTTGGGATATTTTAGATTTTAATACGGAGATACCGGTTTTAATACTGATAGTAAAAATTTTAGAAAAACAAATAAAACAGAAGTGTTTCTCTGTTTCATTTGCCAGTTTTATTAGAGAGTGTAAATATCACAAAAAACCCACAGTGCAATAAAATCATGGGCTCTTGATTTCCCATCTTTGATTGCCTTTTCAGTGCTATTAGTGCAAACTGTAAATGACTTCCTCAATGTTGTTCGCTTACACTTTTCGCTTTCCATTATGATTCGAAATGCGTGGATGCTAACTATTTTACATGTTTAAGTTACATTTTAATTTAATTTTACGGTACTCGGAAACAAACTAATCCGTCATTTATTCATATATTTTTTATTAATTGACAAGCAAATTAAAACATTATTTGTATTTATTCTTGTCCAGTTGTTCATCTACTGTTTTATCAAGCAATTATAGTTTTTTATTTTTAATGATGACATAACAGCTTGTTTAGAATCATTCAAAATATTATTTAAGCCAATAAAAAAAATTGGTATTTTAATGAGGTTTTGGGTATTATGTCCCCTTGTCATCTCCTTCACACGCTATAGTCTCAGAGGAAATCACATCATTACCAGACGGTATTACATTGACACTAAAATTCCATTCATTACTTTTTACAAATTTTGAAATTTTCAGTTAAGGAAAACCTTTTTTTTTTGTTTATAAAATACAGATATAATTTATCTTGAGTTATTGTAATCACTGTATTTATAATGAACTGTTTTTTTGGAATTTAGTCTCAAAATGAGATTGGGGGTTTTAAACTGTAAGAAGAGTGACTTTTTCCAATATGTAACAACGGCACATTGACATGGCTCATACCCTTTTATACATATTGAGATTAACATATGGAAAGCAAAAGGCTCGCTTTATGGGTTGGAGACAGCATGTGGCTTTGGAGTCATTGTTCATTGTTTGGCTTCTGGACTGCCATGTCAGTGTGACTGAGGGCACAATGGACGGGACATAGACGTACTATGTGTCCATTGATGTGACTTGTTTGTCTTAGGAGACTGGCGCCTTAAATGACAGTGGCAGTTTACTTCAAAATGAAACTGAAAACGAGGTGAATAAAAGACCAGATGTGTTTGGACAAGCCTTTAGTCGCAGGATTGTTTGAGAGGCAACAGAGCAAATCTTTGGTCCTTGCCAGTGGAAAGTTACTGAGACTGTGGGCAGTGTGCAAACTTTTGGGGATCTGCCTATGAGAGTTGTCAAGCGAGTAGTGGATCCGTGCTTAGGGTTTAAAAGGGTCATTTCAAGAAGAGAGAAAAAAAGAGAAATGACTCATGATACTTGATGCTGTGAGCGAGATGAAAGGAAAGAAGTACACTGGCGGTTCCTGATCCTTGATCCTGTGGGATTAATAAGAAAGCATGAGGCAAGTGCCTGCAGTAGAAATATTCGGTTTTTTGAATCCTGGATATCAAATGTCTGGAGAATGAAAGCGGAGAAGATAAGCAGAGCACTGGCTTGGTGGTTATGACCAACTGTTAAACGTGACTATTTATTTTTTTCCTCCCAGCGAAATACTGAATTATTGAATTTGATAATATTGTTTTCCCGATAACAATTACTTTTCCATAAATAAAAATATGTCTTTAATAAATTAGCTGTGTGACCTTTAGTGCTATCACAATGTTACAAATACCTACTATTGTGACACACATGTTTTGCCAAATTTAGATAGCCTTCGAGTAACTGAATAGTGTGATGTTAATATTCACTCAATCACTCGCAACATTCGGCAAAGGAAGAAAAACATGTGCGATAAATTTATTTGTTTCATTGTGCCTTGAATTCAATTTGCTCATTTATTACACCAGTTAATAAAACAAAAAATTCTATCTGACTTGTAAAAATCTTAGTTGCTCTTTTTTTTGTTAGTATTACTTAAAATTAATTTACTTCATAAATAATTATAAAAATCATTTATGCATACTATCTCAATATTTAATGAAGTGTAAAATATAGAATATGTAGAATTCATAAGAAAAATTTATGAATACGAAAATTTATTTTGTTTCATAAAATTTATTGATAACTTGAAAAAAATACATTGATATATATTTTTTAAATTTAATCACAAAGCATGACCTTTTTAAGTAAAAAGATTGTTCTTGACAATGAATGTAAAATTGAAATCAGATTTATTGAGTAAAATAAGCATAAATTTAATATAAAAATATTATTATTTAATGTAATTATTATTCTTTAATATATAATTCAGCCTTATATTTATTTCCACCCTTACTATATTTATTGGAGGAGAATTTTGAATTTTTATCAGTTTATCTTAACGGTCAAATTATTCCACATATACACTGCTGGCCACACAAAATGCAACACCAAGAAGAACCAGAGATACCTCAGTAAAATTTATTTTGCAGATAACTTGTACAAAGATCAATCGATTAAAATTACAGCCTATTGTGACATGCAGGTGATTACAAAATCATTAGTTAGTGTAACTGCCATTATTGGTTATAACTGCCGTTACACACCTCAGTATAAAATCAAAGAGGCTTTGTATGTATCCTTGGGGAATAGCAGTCCATGCGGCTTCCACATATTGCCAAAGTTGATCTGGTGTAGCAGCAGGTGGTGTATCCCGGGCCCGTCATTGTTCAAGCATGGACCAAAAATTTTCATTTAGCGATAGATGGAGAGAACAAGCAGGTGAAGGAACAATTCAATCTGATGGCTAAAAAAAGACTCTTGAACATTGTGCATTATGTGTGTTTGTGCATTATAAAATTGGTATTAATTCTTTATTGTAAATGAATCTAGCAGAGAGCTGTTTCAGCATTCATGAGACTTCGTTGTTTTTAAAATACTTTTATTTAAATCTATCGACAGGGCATGGTACAAAAACAGGAATTTTTAGACAGACACACAACGAATCGGAACATATATACAAGTACAACGTGTACGGCGACCATTCAGCAATGCAATGACATCATTCACAAACAGGTCACACGATGACGTCATCGGCAGTGTAAACGAATTTGCATATTCATCAGCCTGTTGCAATTAATATGCAAATAAAGAAACATTACGTGACTCGCGTATTTAATTTAATAGATAGTGGACATGAGAAACAATTTAATTTCTAACAATGGCCCCCCTCTCATGTCCATAAAAGTAATGCAATTTGTGACGGGTGCTTACGCGTTTCACTAACCTTTTCTTATAAACTTTTTAAATTGTATTTATTTTGACCAATCCCCGCTGAGAGCTGAAAGTGTGACTTATGCAAATAAGATAGTTTTGGGTTTAGCGAGTTCGAAAGAGATATAAAAGGGAGAAATGAAATGAAGAGTGGGGGATGACTAAGCGGTTTGATAGAGGAGGACTCCGTGTTTAGATAAAAGAGTAAACTACGCGATTGCTTAAGAAAGTGTTTCTAAGAGTTTAGTTTAATTAAGTGAAGTTTGATAGCGGGAAGAAGATTATTGAAAAAGATTCATTAATTCGATTCAGACGTAATTGAAGATATCCTGGATTGAAGCCACTTCATAGTTTCTACTAGTTTCCAAAGTTCATTCCTAAGAAGATATCAGGTCTGTAATTTTTGTAGATTAGATTTAAATGTGTAGTTTGATTGTATGCGTTATTCCCCTCGTGATATCAGTTAGTATTCCGTCGTCCATAATTGAATTCTGATCGCACTCCATGATAATTTATTGTTCTTAAAGTTGATTATTAATTGTGTGTTTCTATTCTAAGGAAATAATAAATAACTGATTTATTATTTGAGTAGTCATTAATTATGAATCCTACATATCCAAACATAGATAATATGCAAAGGGTAATTAATAACCCTGGGGGTAGTGGGAGACTACGACAAATTCTTAGATTTTTCATGTTTAACAAATTTCAAAATATATTATACATTTACAAATACTAATTTGAGAAATTTATACAATTTATCTTTGGATAACGGCTTAGTAAAAACGTCTGCCAGATTGTTTTTACTACAAATATGATTTAATACAAACAATTTTTTTTTCATATACTAAATTTCTTAAGAAATGATATTTTATATCTATATGTTTAGTTCTACTATTTTCAATAGGAGAATTAGAAAAGTCAATTGCAGCTCTATTATCACACAGTAATTCACTTTTACTTAAATTAATGGAAAATTATTTATAGTTGTTACATTCTTCCAAAATACGAATAATCCAAATTAATTCTTTGGAAGCTTCAGTCAAAGTTATATATTCTGCCTCCATAGTTGATAAACTTACACATTTTTGTTTAAAAGTTCTCCAGAATATTGGTACAGAATCAATAAATAAAATAATTCCTCCTATTGAATTTCTGAAATTGGGAAAGTATGTTTACTGTATATCTTATATATGGTCTAGTATGACCTGCTAAGTAAGATAAACAGCCAAGTATATTCCTGTATGGTAATCTTTCCATTTCAGTTATTTCCATTTCAGAATTAGGACAATCAATTTTAGATAGCATAATTCCCTTAGCTAGTGGTAACGTTGAAATTGGGAATATATATATATATATTTCCTATATAAGGTTACACACTTTATTTATATATTCAGTTTGATGAATGAAAATTTACCATCAACTTCTTCAAATTCTACCCCTAGTAATTTTTTAGTTCTGCCCATAATTTTTAAATCAAATTTAACCTTTAAATTCCTTATTATTTCCTTAATATGATGATCAGATTTACCAAATAATACAATGTCATCAACATACAATAGTAATACTACATTGTCTTCATTTATATAAACTCAGTTAATTTCTTAAAATTTAACTCTTCTAAACTGGTGCATATTTTTAAAAACCATTCTCTACCACTTTGATGTAGACCATAAATTGCTTTATGTAGCAAACATACATAATGTGGTCTTTCGTGATGTATAAAGCCCTGAGGTTGTTGCATTAAAATTCTTTCACTCAAGTTTGCATATAAGTAGGCACATTTAATATCTAATTGACAGTGTGACCACCTAAAGCAACAAACAAGAATGGTGAAAAACATTCTAATTATTGAAAAGTTCACAACGGGACTAAATACTTCATTGTATGTTTCTCCCTTATATTGTCGGTATCCTTGAGCAACAAGACGAGCTTTATATCTTAAAATTTTTCCTTCCTCATTCCTTTTAATTGTGTAAACCCACCTATTTCCAATAACTTTCCCTTTTTAGGCCTAGGGACTAATTCCCAAACACATCTTTCTGACATTATATTAATTTCCTCTTTCATAGCAACAGACCATTTATCTTTATCTCGAGATAAAGAAACTTCTTTAAAATTTCGAGGTATTATAACTTCAACATGATGTGCTTCATGATTATTGTACTCACTGGTATTACTTTCCCCTTTGGGTACAGGACCAGAATATTTGTCTTTCCCACTGAAATTTAAAAAATTCTTATTAAATTTTATATTGTGGGCCTTACAATATTTCTCAACATCACAATATGATCTCAATCTGAGAGATCTTCCTTCGAAACCATAATAAATGTCTACTCTTGTTCCATCAGGTCTGGGAACTGCTTTCCTGATCCATGTAAGATTTTCATAAGGTATTTCATCTCCTTCACCAATTTCAGTCTCCGATTCATACTCATCTGATTCAGATTCTTCCGTTATCAGAGGAGTATATTCACTTTTGTTATTTAGGCCCAGGACAGCTTCCCCATTAACACTTTCATTAAAGGAAACATTACAGGTTTCGATAACTTTCTCTTCTTTAGGAATCCAGACTCTATAAGCTTTTGTTTGCATTACATATCCTACCATGATACCCTTTTTACCTTTCATATTAAGTTTATTCCTCACCTGTTTGGGAACACCCACATAAGCTTTACAACCAAAAGTTTTTAAATGTTTAACCGAAGGTTTTTTACCACAATACAATTCAAAAAGGGTTTTTGTCTGGTTCTTATGACAAATGCGATTCCATGTATAGGTAAAGCATAATAAAGCCTCTGACCAGAACTTATTACTTAAACCACTACCTCGTAACATTGCTCTAATAGCATCTAAAGCGGTATAATTAAAACGCTCGCTTACACCGTTCATTTCAGGTGAATATATATTGGTTCTCTCCATCTCAATTCCCTGAGAATCTAAAAATTTACAAAATTCTTTATGAATAAATTCTAAGCCATTATCAATCCTAACGTTAACGACTTTGTTATTTAAAAATCTTTCTGCTCGTTTCTGATATCTGGTAAAGCAATTGAAAACATCAGATTTCCTTTTAATCGGGATAACCGTTACTTTCCTAGAATAATCATCTGTTATTGAGAGAAAATAATTACTACCATCATGAGATGCTGTAGGAATTGAACAAACATCCATATGCAATAACTCGAGTGGTTTTTTAGATCTGATTTTTGAAATTGGTTTATATGATTTTCGCTTACTCTTACCAATTTTGCAATACTCACACTCTACATTAATAGATTTCAACTTTGGTATTCCTCTAATACTCTCATTCTGACTAGACCTTAAAATATATTTACTATTAATATGACAGAATCTATTATGCCAAAGTTCTAAGTCTTTTTCCTCTGAAGTGGTCAAATTAGATTTTTCAATATGAATATTTTTAGGGTATTTAGGCTTAAAATAATATAACCCGTTAATCTTTCTAGCATAAAACAGTTTTCTACCATTCCTATTGAAAATCTCAATTTTTCCCTTTCCTCCCACAAAAGTACCACCATTTTTATCTAGTGCTGGACCTGACATTAAATTCCTTCTCAACTTAGGTGAGTGCTTTACATTATGTAAAGTGATATTATTTCTACCATTATCACTATCAAAATAAAATTTTATAGTTTCCACTCCTTCTACTGGACTAGTTATTTCGCCTATAGCAAGTGACATAGTTGTATTATTTACTGGCTCATATGAAACAAACAATTCTTTGTTATTGCAAAAATTAGTTGAAGCTGCAATGTAAAAAACCCATGTATAATCATTAGTATTTACTTCCTGATCAATGCAAGCTTCAATTATGAAATTGTTGTCACTTTGATATTTACTAATTTTTAATTTTTCCTTACAATTTGCAATTAAATGACCTATTTTATGACAATTAAAACACGGTCCTATTTTATTCTCAGATTTCTTAAAGTTTCCAGATTTAAGTTTTATATTTTTAGTTTTATGAGCTTTCGCTTTAAGAACAAGATGATTAGTATCAATTATGTTTAAATCTTTCTTACATTGCTTAAGCCTACTTTCCTCAGCGAGGAGCTCCAATAATACGTGTTCAAATTTAAAGTCGTTATTATCCCAGCGATAAATGGATTGTACTATACCTTGGTAGTTTTCAGGTAAGTACCTGATTAACTGAAATGCTTGGTATAAGTCTTCTAGGGGGGATGTCTGGCATCTTGCAGCTGAAATACGTTGGTTCTTAAACGAGCAGCATATAGCCCGATTTCCTCCTCTTCTAATATTCTGCAGTTGAAAAATTCATCCAGTAGTCCAATAACGCATGCACGAGTATGTGGCTGAAAATGATCCTGTAGTTTCTTCCAGGCAACTATAGGATCGCAGGTATCCGAAATAAAGTTCCGGTACTTCTTCTCGATACTCAAATAAATTGTTGAATATGCCCGATCCCATCTGGATTCGAAATTCCGTTTTTCCTTGGCGGATGCATCGTCATCAGGTTTAACTTCTTGGCCTGTTATTATCCTCTAGCTATTTCTGTCCATCAATAAAACTCGAACATCTTCTTTCCAAGTGTTGTAGTTGGTGGAATTAAGCCGTTCAATCGAAGGTTCCATTTCAACTGCAGTCTGGCCCCTCATCGATAGTATCTTCTAAAAATAACTCACAATGCTGACTTCCAAAACTGCATGAGGCCCATGATCATGTTAATTCTTTATTGTAAATGAATCTAGTAGAGAGCGGTTTTGGCATTCATGAGACTTTGTTGTTTTTAAAATACTTTTATTTAAAACTATCGACAGGGCATGGTAAAAAAAAAAACAGGAATTTTTAGACACACACACAACAAATTGGAATATATATACAAGTACAACGTGTACGGCGACCAATCAGCAATGTGATGACGTCATTCACAAATAGGTCACACAATGACGTCATCGGCAGTGTAAACGAATCTGCATATTCATCAGCCTGTTACGATTAATATGCAAATAAAGAAACATTATGCGACTCGCATATTTAATTTAATAGATTGTGGACATGAGAAACGATTTAATTTCTAACGATTGGAATATGGCTTATGGTAAGCGCTGGATGTATGGGAAGACTACAGCCTCCAACACCTCAGAAATGTAGTGCTGGCTGTTCAGTGTACTGGCAATGTATCCTACCATACTAGAAAAATGTGGCAGTGAAATCCAATACCACTGGAATAATACTAGGCACAGGACCAGTGTGGTAATGTATAACACAATAATTCAGCAACTTATCACCATGGTTTCTCCAAACTCAAATCTGACCATTGTGATTTTACAGTCAGAAATAGGATTAGTCAGTAAACACATTGTCATTCTATTCCGTTGTCCATGTCTGCCGTACATCACACCATTGGCTTTGGAAACGCCTATGGATCCCAATCAAAAGTAATTGTAGCAATTGTTGCTTGCGGACATTCCACTCTTCTGAAAACGTCGTCGAGTGGTACGAGGGGACTCCGAATGATGTGTAATAGACTGAATCAGTTGTGCTATAGTTTGTGATGTGACTGCTTGATCCATTACTGCCATGGGCACAATCCGCCTGTCATCACGAGCAGTGGTCCAACGAGATGGGTGTGATCGACCTCTGTGGACCGCCGTTTTCTCCTGCGATGACATATCTGCATCACAGTTGCTTGATTTCATCCAAAATGGTAAATGATTTCTCTGAAGGATAATCCACAATCCCTATAGACTACTATTCCTCTGTTGATTTCAGAAACTTGGTCAAAAGACACTCGATATCTTCCACAATACACAAATAAATATCTTACTCAAAAAAAAAATTTAAAATTGCCAATTTGTTCTCCCCTTATATAGCATTGGCAGGTAGTCTTATAGGCGCCTGTGATATGCGTCTCTGGTATAATGCTAGCGATTTGCATATTTCATTGCAGACAATGCATGATATAATTTTCACATGTTTTGCATGCTTTCTTCAAGGTGTTGCATTTTGTGTGGCCAATAATGTATATCTAAAAACGTTCATGTAATTTCCTTGTTATATTATTAATGTTAATTTTCAAGATGCATGGCCTTTTCTTTTTTTACTGGAGAATCCCACGAGCTGTCTTCTTTCATGTTTTCAAAGGAAAAACTGTTCTTTTCGGAACTGAATTTTAGCTGAAACTTTGGAGCTGTGAAACTTTTTACGTGAATTGATGGATAGATTCTTAAGGGTTTTCTTCCCCAAGTTGTCTATAAACCTTCAATATATTTCAATGCACTCCACTTCTAATTGATTTTGTTTGCATTGTTGGGGGTACACAAGGTACTTGGTGACTTTCCTTTTTACGCCATGTTTACAATGTCAAACAAAAACGAAGAAAATAGCATGTGTGGATAAGAATTGTAATTTTAAACAAAAACAAAGTCGCAAAGGGAATAGCTTAGAATCGACGTAGAAGCATAGAAAAGTCGCATTAAATGTTACCTTTAAACAGGTTTGGATCCAAATTTGAATTTTATCACTTAATTTGACTGTTTTGTTACATAAAAACCATCATTTTGTCATTTTGATGGAAAACATACTTTCTTTTAACATGTGATTATAACTTGAAAATATATCTTGAAAATTACAGTTACTGTTATTGAATAACTCTTTACAAATTGCTATGCATATGCTTTATTTTAAATTTTAAAACAAGATAGATTTAATTTTCAAGCATATTGATACATTCTCTATCTTACCCAAACCTTTCAAGTTTAGGTAAAACGAATTGTAATTTAGAAAATGGGAGTTATTTGCCTTTCTGGAAAGGGACTGGGCAAATGAAATAATCCTGTGTTCGGAAATTATTTAAGACTTTCAAATGTAGCATGATATACTGTGAAATATGTGCAAAAATTTTCTTCTCGTGAAATTTTAAGTAAGTATTTGCATAGAAAAATTTTAAATACTATGGAATGTTTTGAATGGTATATTATAATACGGCAAAGAATGTCCAAAGAGGTATTATTTCTCATAAAATTGTAAACTTTGATGGAGTTATTTTGTTTAACTATATATTGTAGTTGTACTATGTTTTTTCATAATTTTAATATTGATATTGATGGCTATTTTTATTTTCAGAGGGATAGGAAAATTTACACAAGTGTAGAATTCCAAAATCAAACAAAAACAAGGAAGAAAATCAGAGAAGTAGAAAAAATCCATGATGTCGGTGAGGACAATTATCAAATTTTTTAAAGAAAAGAAGATGAACTACATAAATATGGAGTGTTTTAGCAAAGTTTTCTATATTTAACGTGGCTCATCACCAAAAGCATTGCTTTTTTAAAGGGTTGTTACTTCAAACCAATTATTCACCAATTATAAAACATCAGGGAGCTTTTTATCGTTCACTGCAACCTATTGTTTTATGGAACATAAGTTCGTCTGTGTCCTTTCTGAATTTTGAACTATGAAAGAATGTAATATAGGTATTGAGACATACCTTTTAGGTTTTATTTAAATTTCAGTAGAGAATGTTATTTTAGTTTAAAATTTTCACGTCCCTGCAATTTTGCAATCATTGAATACATTTTAGAATATTTTTAGTAAACTGTACTGATAACAGTTGGTTGATATCTTATTTAATTTAAAAATGTGATATTCTGCTATATTTCATTTGGGGCATTAACTTAAAATACAACTAGATTTTAGTATTGCATTCGACTCATAAAAAGCTGTATAGTTATAAACTGCTATTCACTAAAAAGATGCACCCTCTTAACGTCACTTGAAATAAAAATTATGTGATCTCACCTGCGATTTCCAATTTCATAAACTGACAAGATGGCTTCCTGTCCAAAAGATATCTTAAAACATCACTTGAGTAATCTGTCCATTAAAAAACCCCATGTTTGTGAAATATGCAACAAGGCATTCTCTCGTAGTGATACTTTAATGGTCCATTTGCGTATTCACACCCAGGAAAAGCCTTATATTTGTGAAATATGCAACAAGGCATTCTCTCGTAGTGATACTTTAATGGTGCATTTACGTAATCATACCAAGGAAAAGCTGCATGTTTGTAAAATATGCAACAAGGCTTTCGCTCAAAGTGGTCATTTAAATTCACATTTACGAATTCATTCCAAGGAAAAGCCTCATGTTTGTGAAATATGCAGCAAGGCATTCTCTCAAAGTGGTTCTTTAACTATGCATTTACGTATTCACACCCAGGAAAAGCCTCATATTTGTGAAATGTGTAATAAAGCATTCAGTCGTAGTAATAATTTAACGGTGCATTTACGTAATCATTATAAGAAAAAGCTTTATGTTTGTGAAATATGCAAGAAGGCTTTTGCTCAAAGTAGTCATTTAAAATCACATTTACGTATTCATTCCAAGGAAAAGCCTTATGTTTGTGAAATATGCAACCAAGCTTTCTCTCAAAGTGGTCATTTAAGTTCACATTTACGTATTCATACCAAGGAAAAGCCTCATGTTTGTGAAATATGCAACAAAGCTTTCTCTGAAAGTGGTTCTTTAAATAAACATTTACGTATTCATAGCAAGGAAATGCCTTATGTTTGTGAAATATGCAATAAGGCTTTCTCTCGAAGTGATCATTTAACAGTGCATTTACGTATTCATACAAAGGAAAAGCCTCATGTTTGTGAAATATGCAATAAGGCTTTCTCTCAAAGTGGTTGCTTAAAGAAACATTTACGTATTCATACCAGAGTAAAGCCATATGTTTATGAAATATGCTACTGAGCTTTCTCTCAAACAGGCGCTTTAAATTCACTATTATGTATGCTTTCAGAGGAAACGCCTCATGTTTGTGTAATATTCCACAATACTTTTTCTGAAAGTGGTTCCTTAAAAAAATGTAATTTTTTTCATACCAAGTAAAAGCCATATGTTTGTGAAATATGCAACAAGGCTTTCACTCAAAGTAGTAATTTGAAAAGACATTTACTTATTCATACAAAGGGAAACCTGATAACTGATATCAGGCCTGGTTCGATTTGCAGTAAATGACAAGCAACATAAAAGATTTCTATGAGGAAATTTAGACATTTCTTCTACTTCTATAGCATTTGATGGATAGTCTAATTTAGATATAACTGCTCCTTTTGCAATAGGAAGTGAAGCATGGGGAAAATTATATTTAGAAAATACTTTATAAATTTTATCAATGTATTGTTTCTGGTGAATAAAATACTGTCCATTTATATCAGAAAATTCAATACCGAGTAATTTCTTAATTTTTCCCAACACTCTTAAATCAAATTTACTTTGTAACAAAGATACAACATAATAATCAATATCATCTTGTGATTTACCAAACATTACAATGTCATCAATATATACTATCAAAAGAACATTTTCCTTATAAATATTAAACACAATTGCACCAATTCGGTTTAACAAAATCTAAATTTTCAAGGGCATTGTCAAATTCATAATACCATTCTCTTCCACTTTGATGCAATCTGTATATTGCCTTTTTCAAAAGACAAACATGGTTAATTTTATTCAAGTTTTCAAAACTTTGAGGTTGTCTCATATATACGCGTTCATTCAAATTAGCATATAAATCAGCACATTTTATATCCAATTGACAATTAATCTATTTTAATAGGCATACAAATAAGACAAAAACAATCTAACAAGAGAAAAATTTACTACGTGACTAAACGTTTCATCATAAGATTCTCCTTTTTGTTGGTTATGTCCCTGTGCAACCAATTTAGCTTTGTACCTACAAATTTTGCCTTTACTATCAGTTTTAAGCATATAAACCCATCTACATCCTATAACTTTAGAATTTTGAGGGGTGGGAACTAATTCCCATACATCTTTCTTTCATTACTTTAATTTCCTCTTTCATTGCATCTTGCCATTTATCAGACTGGGGAGAGTTTTTAGCATTTTTAAAATGTCTTGGGATCAAAATTTCAATATTCGAAGCTGCAGGACGATTAGCGTTATGATCCACAGTTGAATTGAAGTCAAATAAACTTTTATCATATAGTATATCATTATTTTTACAATATTTTTTTGAAAAATATTGTATCTATTTTTCTACATCATTAAATGACCTTAATCTAATATCTTTATCTTTTATACGATAATAAATATCATACCTTTTACCGTTTTGACGCAAGATTGCTTCTCTATAAAAAGGAATTGAACTGCATAATTTTAAATTAGATGCGTTTTCAACTGAAGCGTTTACTCTTGAGCTATCGCCAACTACAGCTTTACCCGATTCGTCAGAATCATCATAACTAAATTTGTTAAAAGGATTATTAAATTTAAATTCCGTTTTTCTACTATTAGGGCTAGGGAAGTTTAAAATGCTGTTTGAAACTCTTTTAGTTTCATCAAAAAGTACGTTGCAAGTTTCAATTAACTTCTCATCCAGTAACCAAATACGGTATCCTCTAGTTCAGTGATTCCCAAAGTGGTCTATATAGACCCCCAGGGGTCTATAACAACCTCTAAGGGGTCTACATCAGCCAAAAATTAATTTGGGGGTCCATGATAGTGGCTCGCATTAAACTAGACTGTGACTTTAATTTTTTTAAAAATTATAATCATGTGAAACCAAATTTTACCTATTTAACAGATTTATTTACGAAATTTAATGAGATTAATTTGTATTTACAAGGTGACAGCATAAATTTTATTGAAGCAAGAACCATTTTAGCTTTTCTTTCCTTAGTTAAGCTAAAAAAGTATAATGCTGGAAGTCTCAAGTTTTCTAAATTTGGCACATACAATCTGGATGTTTTAACCTACGTTCAACATTTAAATACCTTTCACTCAGATTTTGAAACCAGGTTTAAGAATTCTTTGACTATGGCAATACCATAGTAGACAATGAATTCACATGGTCATATTGAGAAAAAAAAATGTCACATTACAATAGGAACTGATAGTAATAAGCACCATCGAAGATCTTAAAGTTTAGAAACGGATGCCAGTAATTTTGGCTTTAAAAAGTCAAACCTGTTATTTGTCCCGACTTATGGAATATCATGAGGAAGTTTTTCCTAGTGTGAAGGAGTTTCAGCGCGTTTGCTCAGCTTCAAAACAAAGCAAAAAACTGGACACTAACAGAGGAAATTAAAGGTTAAACCAGACAAGATTAATACCAGATGTAGAAAATTTGGTATTGTAGTGCTAGAGATTCATCCTTCTCTTCAAATTCATTTCTTTGTTGTTTAGTTAGTTTATTTAATAGTTTTATTTATTAATTAACTTTTAATTTAATTAACATGTGATTTTTAAATTTTAAACACTATACTTTATTACAGTTAGAAAATTAATTCTTTTAAAGTAGGAGTAGTAGTAGTACCAGCTGTCAAAAAGACATTTAAGTTGATAAATATGCAAAAATTCAATATTACTTAAGCAGGGTCTACCCTAAACCGAAAAACATGGCAAGGGGTCTACGAGACAAAAAAGTTTGGGAACCTCTGGTCTAGTACTTCTTATTCTACCAATAGGTTTAAAAGAGACAGGTTTCGTTTTAGCTAATTTACAACTTTCACAGTCCAATTTCTCATTCTTAAATTTAGGTAAACCATTTACTGCCGAAACTTTACTAGTTTGGACTAAATAGTCAATATTTATATGACAAAATCGATTATGCCACAGCGCAATATTTCCAAAATAATGCTTTTTTTCCCTCTTTTACATTAGAACTTTCTACATTGTTATACACATTTTTAACATGATATTTAGGTTTTAAGAAATACAAGTAATTGAACCTTTTTGTGAGCAGTTTTTTTATTACAAGTATTTTATACCACTATGTGATAAAGTATGGCAAGTTTTAAAGTATAAGAAAACTACAATTCAAGTATACATAATAAATTTTGCAGGAAAATCTGATTAAACACACACATGTAAAAAAATATTTCTAGTGAATAATCTTATACACTAAAAATCTCTTATTTTATACTGTGTTGGAGGAGCTTTTTTATATTTACTCTGAAGGCATTAAATTATTGTACAGCATTTTAATCTAATTTTCAAATCATTCTATGGGATTCTTATTTTATTTTTTATACAAGGGGTGATCAAATGAAAAGGTACGAAACGACACGGTGGGTACAAATATAGACTTTATTCAAAATATACACCATAGGCCTGAGCACAACGATCCCACTGATGAACAAGCCGCAGGATTCCTTGTTCCCAGAATTCCTGTGGCTGTGACGAGACCCAGTCCTTCACAGTGTCCTTGAGTACGTCGTCCGAGTTGAAGCGCTTTCCTTTCAGGTGTTTCTTCAGTGGACCAAACACATGGAAATCGCAGGGTTACATGTCCGGACTGTAGGACGGATGGTCCAACGTCTCCCATTGGAACTTGTCCAGTTCCATTTGTGTTACTCTGGAGACGTGTGTACGCGCGTTATCATGGAGCAGAACCACACCCTCCATGAGCAGCCCCGGTCTTTTGTTCTTGATGGACCTGCGTAGGCGTCGGAGTGTCTCACAGTACACATCGGAGTTAATGCTTTTTCTGTGCTCGAGTAATTCTGTGCTCGAATCATTTGGACGCCTCTTTTTATAAGAGCCTTTGCTCTCTCCTGCGCATGCGGGCACCCGCGCATGATCCGATCCCAGTCAGAGTCTCCAATGGCATCCCGAGATGTCTCGCTACATTCTCCCTTGGCGGAATATACAAATATTTAACTGTTTCATTTTTATGTCGTTTCGTACCTTTTCATTTGATCACCCCTTGTAAATACGGATTGTTGATTGTAATAAAAATTGATATATTCGTTTTATAAATGTTCTTTTTATATTCGAGTTTCAATAATAATTAAAAATGGTGGTCATTTGTATTTTTAAAAAAGTAAAATAACGCTTCCCATATTAGAAGCAAATAAAAACACTTCTCTGAATTCCAATAACATCGAAAATTCTTTTATACCACTGTGCATTCGAAATGAAGGATGCGCGCACTTATGCATGTTAATCAATGTAAAAATATTCTAAGGGCACATTGAAATGCGTATTTATATACAATTTTATTTATATACGAATGCGTATTTATATACAATTAAGAGATTATTTCATGTTCAGTGGAAGAAAGAAAATTTACAACAAAAAAAAATTTTAATTGGATATTATGTTTATAACTCTTGCTGTAAAACACAATTACATATTATTTCACTTTTTTGAATACGATATAATTATTTGTATATTATCTAAAATCACAAAGAACTACAATTCAAACATTAAAACATAATTACCTTTTGCTGTTTCAAAATATTTAAGTGAAGGAATAGTCGAGATTTAGAACTGTGCAGGGCACTCAATCCTTCGGATTTCCTTCAGGATTCAGGGTCATTTCAAACCTCTTTTTATTAGACCTGACGCCTATCATAAAATAGGGTATGTATTTTGTCCCATCTTTTTTTTTGGGGGGGGGGGAGTGTATGTGTTTCTCTAGTCCATTCATTAGGGATTCTTAACTCACATGAGCAAATAAATAAAAGCCACTGAAAGGAGTGTCTGTGACTGTCCTTCCCACAGCAGCCTTTTTATCAATAAATTGAACATATCTCAGTTCAGAAATCAAACTAATATTTTCTATGGTTCTCAACAACTGATTTAAATGGGAATATTTTATGAAGAAGTGACTAGCTGTCTTCAGCGAGTGATGTCTGGGAATAACATTTTACGATTAAAATTATTCTGATCCTGATGTTATTGGGAACGAGACAAGGCCCTGGGCACGGGCCCAGTTGGCCAATGCCTTAAGACGTCCTTGCGTGGGGGCATACTTAGGTCTCACTAAACGTTCGCCACTAACAAATAATCATTAACTACTTTCAACGTCCCGCTACAATCCTCTGTTTATACGCTTTCAGCATCAGTGCAGAGGGCGCTGCGCACACAACGCTGGCGGTGACTCTGAAACTTGACTATTTTAAATAGCATCCTATAATTGATATTTGCTGCAAAGTTCATTGAATCCGCATAATTCCTACGTAGTGTTGTATTTTTTACAAACAGCAGTGTAATTTGAAAGAAATCTAGGTTCTTATCAAAGACCATTCTGTTTAACTTTCGTTTTGGTAAGAAAATAATGTTTTATTTATGTATTTGATTTTGTATTTTACTACAAAATAGTCGGTATCCTAATTGTCTTGAAAAACAACCTTGAAACCATAAAATAGTAGCTACTTCGCTGTTTGTTAATAATCGTTGCAGTTACAAACAGAAAAAAATATCTCGCAAATTGTACTGGAAAACTGATAGATTTGAATTGCTTGAGTGTTAGAATTTCCCATTAAATTTTTAATACATTTTTCTTAATTGAAATTCTTAGTGCATGGACCATGACTGGACCACTCATAAACCCCGCCAGTCCGGAGGTTGAGTATCCCCTGGTATAGATCCAGGGTGGGCAACCCGCGGCACGCATGCCACATTGTGGCACGTGAAGACTTATTGAAAAATTACGGAAAATTTGAAAATATTTCTGAATTACAATAGAAAATTATCATGAGGAGAATATGTAAAATACAGAAATTTTCAGCGTGAGATTTTAAAGAGTGAATATTAATGTTGCACTGTTCAGTTACATGAGGACTTTGGGCGACGGACTTAATTATTTTGAACCATGGTCAAGTGATAAGAACTCCCCTCAGGGGGCTCACCTTCTTTAGGTAAGTACGGGTGTCACAATCCCGAGGTGCCCTAGTGATTTTTCCCCACGGGGTTTACTGTCTTTGGTAAACACGGGCTTCACGAACCCGGGGTACCCTAGTGATCCTTCTCTATGTTCAACCCTCTTTCTTTCGTTCTCTCTCCCCGTCTAGACCACAGATATTAAAACAAATGTTTGGCGCAGTATAGCCGAAATCGGCTCTTGCACCAATAAACCCCAAAATCACTTCTCACTCACTCAAGTGATAAGAACAACACCTGAGCTGGCACCTCCTTCTCCTAACTACCATACCAGACCAACGGGAGGACGTTTGAGCTCTCGACAGATTTAACGTGCATCGTGCCCCTACACGGCGGGTCTTTAGTGGTCATGACACGCCTGCCATGATCTAATACCTTGACCACTCGGCCTCGCGTGAGATTTTAAAGACTCTAAGCAAATTTTCTTTCTTTTCTTCGGTATAGCGCCAAAAATGAGATGCTCCAAAACTTACAATTCCACAGCATTGTAACGTTCCGAGAAAAGTGTTGAGTAACGTGAGACTAAAAACAGATAAATTCTCTCTCTTTCGGACGGTCGAATATGCCCAAAAAGTCACTCTTTCTCGGGGATGGTTAATTTTTAACATTTCGGATTTCCATTCGAATTTCAGCTTCCTCTTGCAGTGCTGAAGTTTAGTGTTTATAGCTATTGGCTGTCAACGTGATATCAGATAAAAAGGCTTTACCGAAGGTATTGGCTGTTTACGATTTCTGTAATGTCAAGAAGTAATTCTGAAATATATTAGGAGAGCAGTTGTTGATGCGGTAGAAGTAATTATATCTGCACAAGCAGTATAATTACTTCTACCGTAGAGCATACCATTCTGCAGCAGCAGTCCCTCTGCTTTATAAAGTAGCCGCTTTATAAAGCCGAGGGAGTGAGAACTTGCATCCATGGCTAATCAGGATGGTGGATTCGGAGCCTAGAAAAATTTGTAGAGCAAAATAGGCTAATTGTTTCTAGCTGTCAGACTCAGTTGATTTTAAACTCTGTTTAGTAAAACATTGCGCTTTCTTTCCTTTTCTAAAATTTTTTTTAGATTTTAACGTTGAGCGTATTTGTTTAAAAGTTTTTAATTTTCAATATGTTTATGAGTAAACCTTCGTCATCGAAAAATTTATGAAGAGGACATTGCAGCATATGATTTTAAAATTCTCTGGGAAAAACAATACTTGTTAACACATTAAAATGCTTTCAAGCCTGTTTGTTTAAGATGTGGAATTTGTATAGCAGTTCCAAAAAAAATTTAACTTGGACAGTCATTTCAAACAAATGCATAGTGATTTCAACAGCAAATATCCTGTTGGATCAAATTTGCGAACGAAACTTATCAATAAAAAAGAGGAATCCTTTAGTTGGCCAATAATCTTTGTTCCAGAACAGAAATGATGAAATGGAAGCCATGGTAAAGGCTTCTTATGAACTTTCTTTGCTGTTAACCCGCAAGAAAAAAATATATTCTGATAGAAAGGAGATAATAAAAAGTAGCATTTTAATTTTCGCCCAAAATGTCGGTGATCTAAATGTCAAAATTATGGTTGATAAAATAGCTTTGTCTGGAAATACCGTCATGCGTCGTACAGATAACATGAAACAGGATGTTGGAACACAAACTGTCTCTGGACTTCAAAATCACAAACAATGCGCAGTTAAGTACCTTTGTGCGTTACGCAAACAATAATTTTGATACTGTGGAAGAACTTGATTTGCGCCAACTAGTTTTAACTACTGGTGAAGATGTTTTTAAGGAACTTAAAAATATAATATAAGTTAAGAAAGTAGAATGGACCAAATTAGACAGTTTGCACAGATGGAGCGCCTGTCATGGGTGGCAAAATAAAAGATTTTGTTGCATTGCTTCAAAATTAATTGGGAAGAAAAGTTTTCAAGTATCATTGTATTTATCATCAAGAAGCTCTTTGGGCCAAGGACTTAAACTTGTCTTTCGTTGTTGACCCCGTGGTGCGCTGTATCAACAAAATACGAGCTCGTGCTCTGAATCAACGAAGATTTCGTGCGCTTTTCCCCGAAGAAACGGAAGACTGGCGAGTTACTCCTTCATTGTAGTGTGCGCTGGTTTTCCAAAGGATGTTTACTTGCGAGACTTTGGAATTTGAGGGAATGTGTTGTAGAATATTTGGAAGAAAACGAAGAACTGCCCAGTGAATGCTCGCTCATCAGGAGGGAAAATAGGCTGTGGGATTTAACTTTTCTTACCGATATCATGGAACATTAAACAATTTAAATTTAAGATTACAGGGGAAAGATTGTATTTTTCCTACCCTATATTTGGTCATATATCTTCTTTTGTGCACAAACTTTTGCTTTTTTGTCTGGATTTTGGAGAGAAAAAATTAACTTTCCCATTTACACTGGAATTATCTGCCAAAGTTAGTAATGTTCCGAACTATGATAGATTAAAAAATTTCATATCCTTTTTGAAGGATTCTTTCAGTGCCAGGTTTGAGGATTTTAAACATGTTAAAAAAAATTAACTTTTCACTAATTCTTTTTCGATTTGTCTTCAAGACATTGTTACCAACCTTAGGTACAAATTGAAATTATTGACCAACAGCACTATATTACTCTGAAAAGCAAATATAAGGAAATTATTTTAACCGCAACTGACCCGAATTACATCGAATTTTGGAAATTCGCGCCAGCAAGCAGTTTTTCAAATTTACATGATTTAGCGGTCAGATATTGTTCTAGGTTTGGATTAACATATGTTTGTGAAAAAATGTTTCCTGTTATGAACGTAATTATATATATATAAATCAAAATATCGCTCAAAATTAACTGATATGCACCTAAAACACATAATTTTGTTAGCATCTTCCCGAACTAATCTAAATATAAAAGATTTAGTAAGAAAACTTCAAATTCAAATGTCACATTAAGAAAGTACTGACTGCTTAATATGCATTTAAAATTAAATGTTTCAAATTGCTTATTTTTATTTTGTACCTAAGCTAACTGATCCTGTGAAAATTTAACAACAATAAAATATACGTTTTTACTTTTGTTTCATTTGTAATACCATTTTTTTTTTTTTTTACATTTTTACTAAATAGAACTTGAACAATAAAATATGTTTTTGGTGTAAAAAACCCATAATAAGCCAATAAGTAACATTTTTTCACTTTTGTATATTTTTCAGTTTGGTGGAAAAGTTGGAAGTTACATGCGTAATTTTTTTTAGGCTTCCCGAAAAGGTTGGCCACCCCTGGTATAGATGAATGAAATAGATCAGAGAACTGTTCTAGAATCTAAACAAATACATATTCTGTTTTAGTTTTAAGATCTTGGTTTCTAATGCTTTCATATTTGTTGGCTCATGAACTGAAGCAACTCCAAAGTACTTAATTATTTTTATTTGTCATGCATTGCAATTCTTGCAAAATATCTGGCAACAGATTTGTTTATTTTGAATATTCGGTGTGTGTTTTAATTCTACATTTGTTTGGAGCAAATCATAGAATACATTTAGGTATGGGAAAAAAACTTTGTTCTTCGAAAAGTTAAAATTTTTATTTTGTTGAATTTCTAATCTTCATGACTTTTTCTTAACTATTCATTCATGTCCTTCAATTCAATACGTTAATTTTTTTGTCTCGATTTAAAACGTGCAGTCCCCTATTTTGATTCACGTTAGAATATGTATCCACAATGTATTTTTTTTCTGAAAAAGATATTTTTTAAAAATTATATTTTATCTTACTCAATTTAGTTTTATTATTTTCTTTATGATTTGATATGAAAGAAACCACAAGAATAATGTCCGTAACAACTTAGATGAATTATCCAATACATAATTTTGACTTTTCCTCAGGCAGAATATTTGTTATTTCTTTTTTTTTTATGTGAATCAATATTTATCTAAATGTACCTATAATACAAGAGGCATTCCTTGTCATAGATGATGCAAAAAAGCAATATAACCTTTAAATGGAGGAATCTGACATGTTTTTTGCTTTATGTCACTTCTTCAGAGATGTAAAAAATATCCTCAAGGAAAATTGTAATTCTCTGAAATGTATAAGAGATGATTAGGAAAGATGCATCTTTTTCTCATAACTATTGTTTGTAATATGGTTGACATGAAAGGTTTCTGTTTCAAATTAAACAGACTTCTTTATGTTTGGATTATGTTACAATCCTTTTTATGAAAACAGACTTCGCTGCTTATATTTTATACTGTCAACCAACAATTTGTATTATGCATTTTGCCAAATGAAAAGACATCTCCAGTGCAAAACGTGTCACCGGATACTCACATTGTTTTTATTACTGTGTTTAAACGACATGGGAAAAGCTTACACTATTTGGCTGTATATTGTGGCCTTTGCTGATGTGTTTTTATTTTATGAGATCTGTTAATTTTATAATACTTAAGTGATGAGATTTCTTTCTGACAAGTCACTGTTGTTGGATATCTGTGAAAGATGATATATAATATACAACAGGCAATACTTTTTGTTGTGGTATACCATTCTTTTAATTGATTCTTTTAAATTCTATAAGAATGATAAATGAATATGAATATTAACAGATAGTTTACAGAAAACGTTTTTAGTGAATTGTTTTTCAGTAGATACCATCATAAATGTTAAAGTAATAAAAGTGATTTACTTTAAATATTTTGCAAAGGTGTTACACTTTTTTTTAATTTCAAAATTGAAAAAAATAAGAGAAAAGAAAATTAGTGATTGTCTGTAAAGCTGTCAAACAATTTTGCCAAATAAAAAGACATTGTCCAATGCAATTATCATCATCATTTGGAACAAACATAGTAAAAGTTTAACGGTTTCTAAAACCTTGCGTAGAACAAATTTTTTTATAAAGTTCCATTAGTGTTAAAAGCCTGTGTAAGCTATGATACATATTGACTTTTTTTTCATTTATTTTTTTAAAAAATTTATTGGTATATATATATAAGTAGAATATATAAGGGGCTTTACATATTGGAGGTCAAGAGAAAAGTTATTATTAGCTGAATTTGTTTGCATTTAAATTGGAATTTACAGTGCTTATCCTCAACTGATTTCAACTTTGTTGGATTCATTTGAAATATCTCATTTCATGTTTCATCAAAGTTTTGCAAATCATGTTTTTGAAAAAATGTATAATTCTCAAAGAGGAAAAATATTGTACATGAATAAGTGCACTTTAATTCTGAGTAAATCAAATAGTTTTCATACCAAACATGAGCTGTATGATTATTTTTTTTTGAGACTCTAGGTAGACTCCTTGTGTGCCAACAAGTATAACACAAGGCTTACAAATATAAGTCAATACTCAATCAATAGTGGTAGAAAGTCTTAAGTACAGGGATACAAGCACAAATGGGAAATCGAAAGGTAAAAAGAAACAAGACGGGATGCAAATACAATAAACACAGTACAAAATACAACATTGCTCACATGCAAAAACGGAGACATTCAGTAATTAAAATTATACAATGGTGAAGGTTTGGAAGCACATGTGTGATCAGAATAAGATTTTCAAAATACAAATGCGTAAACGCATGCATACACACAAATACTTAAGAATATACACACAGACATATATATAAATACATATATATCTATATATATACACACTTTAAAAAAAACAGATACATACATACACGGTAATTGTTAGCAAACACACAAAAAATAATAAAATAGTAAAAAAAAAAAATTAAATTGACAATCTAAACAATACGAGAGAAAATGCTATTAATATATGCACAAAATGATGTAAAAGAAGACTTGCTCTGAACAAAGGCAGAGAAAGGAGGAGGCCACGCTATATGGTTCTTTTGTAGGTAATTCATGAGAGTACGTCTTTCGGAAGAGAATTTAGCACAAGCAAATATTAGATGCTTGACATCCTGGACTGTGTCACTGGAGCAAAAACACTGGTCAGTTAGAAACTGGGTAAGTATAAAATTAGGTTGAAAGTGTTTAGCCTTTAAACGTCTCTGAATAGAAGGAATAAATTCCTTGGTGAAGAGTGCATTATTTGATATTTGATATAAATCCACTCAGAAATAATTTTTTCCTTAAAAATATTTTTATAATATGATTTCGGAATGCTCATAGGAATCAAAAAACTTAATTTTGTAGCTTCTTTTGCAAGCCAGTCAGCACATTCATTGCCATAGATTCCCGTATGACCTCGAACAAAAGAAAAGGAAACTTTTACACCTCTGCTTCGAAGAAAATTGAGATCAACATGTCTTTTTAAAGTGGCAACATAATAAAATGATGTAGCATTTTTAATATTGTTCATATTAAATGCTATATCATTTTCAGTCTTACCCTTTTATTTATTTTGCCTCTTTTTATTTTATACATTAAATTTAAAATTATTATTAATATAAAAAATATACTTCATCTTTTATTGAATGCATTTCTTGTAAAACATTATGCAGTTGAATGCATGATATTCAGTCTATTAAGATAGATGCATTGTAATATTGTATGTAATAGTCCCCCCTTCACAGCCTGTTTTTATTAAATGTGATACATTCTAAGAAAAGTTTGATGAACTGAGTTGAAGAAAAAAGAAAAGGATGGGGGGATTTCCATTGTGAAAATATTGGTTATTAAACAATAAACAAAAATTTTTCTTGAAAGGAATTTCTGACAAAATATGACATTTTTAAAGGTCATGAAATTCAATTTTAATGATGAAATTTTAAAAATACTTTTTTTAAAATTATAATAAATCAATTTGATTTTTGAAATGCTCAAAAGTAATGATATTATTTAATTTTTGGAAGACTACAAATTGCAGAAAGGTTTATTTACTTTTGTTCTCTTTTGACCAAACATTTACAAGACTAAACAATCCTGTTTTTCCAAAGTACTTTCTTAAGGGAACCAGAGAAAAATATTGCTAATTTTTTGAAAAATATAGATTAGAAAAATAAATCAAATTTGCCAACAAAATTTTAAAACTATGGTTAAGATATTTAGGGGAGTAAGAGCAATCGTTAGATGTTGCTCTAAACTCTCTTTACAAAAACTGTGTGTGGCAATATATCTTATATCCTAATCTATATATATAAAGGAGAAAAGCGACTCACTCACTGACTGACTAATCACGATGTCTCCGGAACTATTCAACCTACAGACTTGAAATTTGGTAGACATGTTCCTTTCATGGAGTAGAGATCAGCTAAGAACGGATTTTTTGAGAAATTCGAACCGCAAGGGGCGTTGCGGGGGGGGGGGTTAAGGGGCGTTATAAATAATTGTTTCCATTTTTAAGCTACTTGACATACAATCTTGAAATTGGGTAAGCAGATTCCTTTCATTGAGTAGAGATCAGCTACAAAAGGAGTTTGGTGAGAAATTCGAACTGCAAGGGGCGTTACAGGGGGGGGGGGTTAAGGGGGCGTTATAAATAATTGTTTCCATTTTTAAGCTACTTGACATACAATCTTGAAATTGGTTAAGTATATTCCTTTCAATGAGTAGAGATCAGTACAAAATGGTGAAAATGACCCCAGTTTAGATGGACGTTATAGATAATTATTCCCATTTTTAAACTATTAAATGCACAGTCTTTAAATTTGATAAAAAGATTCCTTTCATAGAGTAGAAATCAGCTACAGGATGGGTTATGGGAAAATAGCCCGCCCAAGTGGCGTAGCGGGGGAGTAAGGGGCGTAACAGATAAATATATCCGTTTTTAAACTACTTGACCTACCTGCTTGAAAATTGGTAGGCATGTTTCCTTCAAAGAGTAAATATCCGCTACAAAATGGGTTTTGGGAAAATTGACACCCAATGGGTGTTGCGGGGGTTTAGGGGAGATATAAATAATCATTTCGATTTTTAAACTATTAAACGCACACTCTTGAAATTTGTTAATCAGATTCCTTTTCATAGAGTAGAGATCTGCTACAAAATGAGTTTCGTAAAAATAGACCCCCCCCCCAAGTTGCATTGGAGGGGGGGGGGCGTTATAGATTATAATTATTTTTATATTTTTATTATTATAATTATTTTTGAATTTTTAAACTATTTCACGTACTATCTTTAAATTTGATAAATAAATTACTTTCATAGAGTATAGATCAGGTACAAAATGGATTGTATGAAAAAAGCCCCCCAAGTGGCGTAGCGGGGGAGTAAGGGGCGTAACAGATAAATATTTCCGTTTTTAAACTACTTGACTTACCTGCTTGAAAATTGGTAGGCATGTTTCTTTCATAGCATAAATATCTGCTACAAAATGGGTTTTAGGAAAATTGACCCTCAAGGGGTGTTGTGGGGGGTTAAGGGGAGATACAAATAATCATTCCGATTTTTAAACTATTAGACGCACACTCTTGAAATTTGGTAAGCAGATTTCTTTCATAGAGTGGAGATTCGCTACAAAATGGCTTTTGTGCAAACAGACCCCCAAGTGGGCTTGTCGGGGGCTCAAGGGACAGCATAATTCCCATTTTTAAACTATGAGACGTACAGTCCCGAAATTTGGTAAGCAGATTCCTTTCAAAAATTAGAGAACCGCTACAAAATGGGTTTCGCGAAAATCTACCCCCAAGATTCATTTCGGGGGATTAAGGGGCTTAATAAATAAATATTTCCATTGTTAAACTATTATATCTACCCTGCTTGAAAATTGGTGGGCATGTTCCTTTCATGGAACAGAGTTCCATTATAACGAAACATTAAAATTAAAATAGACCCCCAAAAAGGGTTGCGAGGGGTCACGGAGAGTTATAGAAAAAAAATTCCCGTTTTTGAATTGTTAGACCCACATACTTGAAATTGGTTAAGCATGTTTCTTTTTTTGAATTGGGATCTACTAAGAATGTATTTTAGGGAATTTAACTCCTGGCGGAGCAGGGGGTTACTAGGGTGTATTGACAAAAAAAATTTTCTTTTTTTTAAATTGAAATCTACTAAGAACAGTTATATCGGAGGACGACTCTCAACGGAATTATAGAGGATATTGATAATAAATACTTCGTTTTTACTCTATTAGATTTAGACTTAAAATTTGTCTCGCGTGTTTATTTTACGGGGTAGAGATCCACCAAGAATTGGTTATGCAGAAATCCACTTGGTTAAAGGGTTACAAAAGTGCAAACATCATTCTATACTTCAATTTTTAAAATTTTTAGAAAATACAAATTAGAAGTACTGTCTTTTTTATATCAAGAGTCGAGAGCTACAGTTATACTTATATATTTCAATATAATCGAATTCTGAATGCTAGGGCTAAGATATCAATAATATATATATATATAATATACAGTATATATTTATAAAACATCATGAAATACCCAGCGAAGCAGGCGTTTAACAGCTAGTAATATTATAAATGTGAATGTAAGTTTGTTTGTTTGTTACGCTTTCACGCCTGAACCTCTAACCCGATTTTAAAAATTCTTCCACCAATGGAAAGCTACATTACCACCAATGGAAGCTTACGGGTGAACGTGAAACTGAACACCTAACTCAATGCCAAACTGAGCTAATGAAGTCGTTGTCTTGCTTACTGGCAACCGATGCTCTCCACGAGACATAGTGTTACGCGCAGATGATAATACGTTGACATGTCAAGAAAATTTTTTACGATAGTTATCTCACTGTTCAATTAAGTATGGCAGCAGCTGTCTCGGATACACTTTAAAAAATAATAAATGAGAGCTTCATAAACAAAAAGCAATTAGAGTAACAAAACATTTTAAAGTTTATGTTTAGTTTCAATCCTATTGTTTCTTTATTTATTTACATTTTTCTGTCATATTTAAGCAATACTTATCCTAATCCTAATAATATTATAAATGAGGATTTGTTTTGTTTTTTTGGTTTTCAGAATTTAGACAGCGATCACTTTGATGTGTAACATCTTTCCTCTCGATTGCTCGAGATTTGTGGGAGTGATTTCGTGAAAAGGGACAGAAATGCGTAACAGGAAGTTGGGGAAGCGTGCGCTATTCAGTGAAGTTCTATTTTTTCCTCCTTCATTTGGGAGGAGCTCCCCCCTATCCCCCACCCCCTGCGGTCTAGGTCATGGGATCTTTGTTTCTGCTTTCTCACTTTAGGATCAGAGAAGAAGCTAAGTCCTTTAAGCAGAGATGTAGTTACACAATGACGAACGTGTTTCGATACCTGACTTCAATTGCTGCGTACAATTTAAACGACCGGGACACAGAGCAGCTGGTGTTGCGATCTATCGTAAACAGAATGACTCACATGTTGTGGCTCAACATATGGATATTACTTATCGTCAAACAAGTGGACTGGGTATTGTTAGTCAAGATATTGGGGACATATGTGCGGCAGAATGTTTATTTGAAAATGGACAGACAGTGATTTCGGTGGTCGTATACATTTCTCCGAATCAAACGGTTCAAAAAATTAAAGATTTCCTGCATTTTTTTACTTTTATCATATACCGAAGGTGGTTCTGCTCTTTAAAAAAAAACTATCACTGGCTTCCATGATTTTGAGTGGTAATTTTAAAGTTAACTTCAATTTGCTAGAAACCGAGCCACTCGTAGCTTTTTTGAATGATAAACTCAACCTCGAAATGAACACAAATCGAAATGTTTCGACAACTAACTGTGGTACTGTGTCGCCCATCTGGTATAGTGGTTAGCGACGCTGACTGCTGGGCCACAGGACCTGGGTTCGAATCCCGGAGAAGGCATGGATTTCTGTAAATGTATAGTGCCTTCGGGGCATGGGGGTACTCTAAATAGCCATTGAGCCGCAAGTTCTCTCGTGAGGTTGGTGGAAGGGGAAGAGAGGTGGGAGGCCCCTGACCACCCCTAGGGAGTTCTCCCTCAAAATTAGGGTGGAACCGAGCCAAAACGTACTGTCACCTGCATGGTGCACAAAGCTACGACTAACGACAGGCGTACAATCTAGCCCTATGCCATGATGAATTTCGTGGGCCTCGATCTGACTACGTCGGACAGGTGGCATTAGTCACAACAACAGTGGTACTGTTATTGACGCTAATTTTCAACGGTTTTTAAATACTTGGAAAACACAAGTATATGTGTCATATTTTAGTTATCATTACCGCTCTTCCCCAAATTGAACAAGAAGAATTATTTTGATAAAAAATTGCATTACTCCTTGTGTTAATTAAACAAAATTTTCATTAAAGATATAATTATTCCATAGAAAATTATTTCCAATCATACTCGTTTCATTTTTTTCAGGATTTAAGCTGATATTGCGAATTTACCACGATAACATGTCAGATGTTACACATCATATGCGACTACTGTAAGGCTCATTTCTTTTATTTTTCCTTCCCAGCGAAGTACTGAATGATTGAATTTGATAATATTGTTTTCCCGATAACAATTACTTTTCCATAAATAAAATGATGTCTTTAACAAATTAGCTGTGTGACTTAGCGCTATCTCGATGTTACAAATACCTACTATTGTGATACACGAGTTTCGCCAAATTTGGATAGCGTTCGAGTATATCTGAATAGTGCGATGGTTAATATTCACTCACTCACTTACAACATTAGGCGAAGAAAGAAAAACGTGCTCGATGAATTTATTTCCTTCATTGTTCAGTTCATACCTTGAATTCAATTTGCTCATTTATTACACCCGTTAATAAAACAAAAAATTCGATCTGACTTGTAAAAACCTTAGTTGTTCTTTTTTTTTAGTATTACTTAAAATTAATTTATTTTATAAATAATTATAAAAATTGTTTATGCGTACTATCTCAATATTTAATGAAGTGTAAAATATGGAATATGTGGAATTCATAAGAAAAATTTATGTATACGAAAATTTATTTTGTTTCATAAAATTTATTGACAACTTGAAAAAAATACATTGATATATATTTCTTTAAATTTATCACAAAGCATGAACTTTTTAGTTAAAAAAGATTGTTCTTGACAATGAATGTAAAATTGAAATCAGATTTATTGACTAAAATAAGCATAAATTTAATGTAAAAATATTATTATTTAATGTAATTATTATTCTTTAATTTATAATTCAGCCTTATATTTATTTCACTAAATTTCATTAAAAGCTGAACTTTTTAAAGTAGAATTTTGAATTTTTATCGGTTTATTTTAACGGTCAAATTTTTCCACATATACACTGCTGGTCCCAGGAAATGCAACACCAAGAAGAACCAGAGATATCACAGCAAAATTTATTTGGAAGATAACATTTACAAAGATCAATCGATTAAAATTACAGCCTATTGTGACGTGCAGATGATTACAAAATTGGTAGTTAGTGTAACTGCCATTATTGGTTATAACTGCCGTTACACACCTCAGTATAAAATCAAAGAGGGTATGTATCCTTGAGATATAGCAGTCCAAGCGGCTTCCACATATTGCCAAAGTTGATCTGGTGTAGCAGCGGGTGGTGTATCCCGGGCCAGTCATTGTTCAAGCACGCACCACACGTTTTCGATTAGCGATAGATGGGGAGAACAAGCAGGCCAAGGAACAATTCAATCTGATGGGTAAAGAAAAACTCTTGAACATTGCGTATTATGTATGGTCGCGCATTATCCAATTGGAATATGGCTTATGGTAAGCGCTGAATGTATGGTAAGACTATGGCCTCGAACACCTCAGAAATGTAGCGCTGGCCGTTCAGTGCACTGGCAATGTACCCTACCATACCAGAGGGATACGGCTGTGAATTCCAATACCACTGGAATGATACTGGGTATAGCACCAGTGTGGGGATGTATAACGCAATAGTTCAGCAACTTATCACCACGGTGTCTCCAAACTCGAATCCGACCATTGTGATGTTGCAGTTAGAAGCGGGATTCGTCAGTAAACACAGTGTCATTCCATTCCGTTGTCCATGTTTGCCGCACATCGCACCATACGCATTGGAAATGCCTATGGTTTCCAATAAAAAGTATTCGTAGCAATGGACAACTTGGGGACATTCCACTCTGCTGCAAACAATGTCGAATCGTAGGAGTGTACACCGAATGTTACGTAATAGACAACCAGTTATGCTATGGTTTATGATGTAGCTGTGCGATCCATTACTGCCATGCGTACAGTCCGCTTGTCATCACAAGCAGTGGTGCAACGACATGGGTGTGGTCGGCCCCTTTGGTCCGTCGTTTCTTCCTGCGATGACATATCCGAATCACAGTTACTTGGTTTCATCCAAAATGGCGACCGATTTCACTGAAGAAATCCACAATCCCTATAGGCTACTATTCCTCTATCGAATTCAGAAACTTGGTCAAAAGACGCTCAATATCTTCCACGAGGCACAGGTAAACAGCTTATGCGAATTTTTTTTCCAATTGTCAATTTGTTCTCCCTTTATACAGCGTTCGCGGGTGGTCTTATAGGCGCCCGTGATATGCGTCTCCGCCATAATGCTAATCATTTGCATATTTCATCGCCGACAACGTATGATGTAATTTTCGCATGTTTTGCATGCTTTCTTCAAGGTGTTGTATTTTGTGTGGCCAATAATGTATATCTAAAAACGTTCATGTAATTTCCTTGTTATATTATTAATGTTAATTTTCAAGAAGTGTTACCTTTTTTTTTTTTACTGGAGAATCTCATGAGCTGTCTGTCTTTTTTGTTTTTTCAATCGAAAAACTATTCTTTTAGAAACTGAACTTTCGCTGAAACTTTGGAGTTCTGAAACTTTCTACGTGAATTGATTGATAGATTCTTGAAGGTTTTCATCTCCAAGTGTTCTATAAACCTTCAATATATTTCTGTGGATTCCACTTCCAGTTGATTTTGCTTGCATTTCTGGGGGTATAAAACGTACTCGTTGAATTTCCTTTTTCAGCCTTGTTTACAATGTCAAACAAAAACGAAGAAAATAGCACGTGAAGATCAGAATGGTAATTTTGAGCAAAAACAAAGTCTCAAGACGAATAGTTTAGAATCGGCATAGAAGCATAACAAAGTCGCATTAAAAGTTACCTCAAAACAGGTTTGGATCCAAATTTGAATTTTATTAGTTGTTTTGACTGTTTTGTCACATAAAATCAATCATTTTGTCATTTTGATGGAAAACATATTTTTTTTTAACATGTGATTATAACTTGAAAATATGTGTTGAAAATTACTCTTATAAAATTACTCTTTACAAATTGCTATGCATTTGCTTTATTTTAAATTTCAAAACAAGAAAGATTTAATTTTCAAGCATATTGATACATTCTCTATCTTACCCAAACCTTTCAAGTTTAGGTGAAACGAAATGTAATTTTTAGAAAATGGGAGGTAATTGCCTTTCTGGAAAAGGACTGGGCAAATGAAATAATCCTGTGATTGGAAATTATTTAAGGCTTTCAAATGTAGCATAATATACTGTGAAATATGTGCAAAAATTTTCTTCATGTAAAATTTTAAGTAAGTATTTGCATTGAAAATTTAAAATCCTATATGGAATGTTTTGAATGGTATATTATAATACGGCAAAGAATGTCCAAAGAAGTATTATTTCTCATAAAATTGTAAACTTTGATGGAGTTATTTTGTTTAACTATATATTGTAGTTGTACTATGTTTTTTCATAATTTTAATATTGATATTGATGGCTTTTTTTTATTTTCAGAGGAATAGGAAAATTTACACCAAGTGTAGAATTCCAAAATCAAACAAAAACAAGGAAGAAAATCAGAGAAGTAGAAAAAATCCAAGATATCTGTGAGAAAAATTATAAAATTTTTTAGAGAAAACAAGATCATCTAAGAAAATATGGAGTGTTGAACAAAGTTTTCTATATTTAATGGGGCTTATTACTAAAAGTATTGCCTTTTTGAAGGGTTGTTACTTCAATCATTTACCATTTATAAAAGGACAGTGTAGTTTTTATCATTCACTGCCAACCTATTGTTTTATGGAACATAAATTGGTCCATGTCCTTTCTGAATTTTGAACTACGAAAGTATGTAATATAGGTATTGTGAAATACCTTTTAGGTTTCATTTAAATTTCAGTAGAGAATGTTATTTTAGTTTAAAAATTTCATGTCCCTGCAATTTTGCAATCATTAAACACATTTAAAAATATTTTCAGCAAACTCAACTGATAACAATTGGTTGATACCTTATTTAATTTAGAAATGTGATATTCAGCTAGATTTCTTTTTCGGCATTAATTTAAAATACAACTAGATTTTAGTATTGCATTCGACTCATAAAAAATTGTATAATTATAAACCGCTTTTCACTAATAAGATGCACCCTCTTCACGTCACTTGAAATAAAAATTATGTGATCTCACCTGAGATATCCAATTTTATAAATTGACAAGATGGCATCTTGTCCAAAAGATATCTTAAAATATCACTTGTGTAATCTGCCCAACAAAAAACTCCATATTTGTGAAATATGCAACAAGGCATTCTCTCGTAGTGATAATTTAATGCTGCATTTGGGTATTCACACTCAGGCGAAGCCTTATATTTGTGAAATATGCAACAAGGCATTCTCTCGTAGTGGTAATTTAATGGTGCATTTACGTAATCATATGAAGGAAAAGTTGCATGTTTGTGAAATATGCTGCAATTCATTCACTCAAAAGTGTTCCTTAATTATGCATTTACGTATTCATTCTAAGGAAAAAGCTTATGTTTGTGAAATATGCAACAAAGCCTTCTCTGAAAGTGGTTCCTTAAATAAACATTTACGTATTCATACCAAGGAAATGCCTTATGTTTGTGAAGTATGCAATAAGGCTTTCTCTCAAAGTCATCATTTAACAGTGCATTTACGTATTCATACAAAGGAAAAGCCTCATGTTTGTGAAATATGTGATAAAGCTTTTTCTCAAAGTGGTACCTTAAAGAAACATTTACGTATTCATACCAAAGAAAAGCCATATGTTTGTGAAATATGCAACAAGGCTTTCTCTGAAAGTGGTTCCTTAAAGAAACATTTACGTATTCATAATCAGGAAAAGCCTCATGTTTGTGAAGTATGCAACAAGGCTTTCTCTCAAAGTGGTAATTTAAAAAAACATTTACGTATTCATACCAAGGAAAATCCACATGTTTCTTAAATATGCAACAAGCCTTTCTGTCAAAGTTGTAATTTGAAAAGACATTTACTTATGCATATGAAGAAAAACCTCATGCTCGGGAAATATTTTAAAATAATTTCTGTCAAAATGGTTCTTTAAATGTATATTTACATATATAAATCATGTAAAAAACCATAATTTCTGTTAAGAATATTATGTCTTTAAAATGTGCTACTAGCCTTTTTATCGCATTAGTAAATTATGGTTACATTTGTGCATTCATACCAAAATAAAAGTGTCAAGTGTCTTTCAATTGAAGTTGTGCAATATAAAGAAGACATTTACTTATCCATACCAAGAAGAATCTTGTACGTCATATTCTGGAAATGCTTTTCTTAAATATGTTACTTAAAAACACATTTGCACACATTCATGCCTTCCAAAAATTTGAAGTATTTAGCAGTACACTTTTCAAACTGTAATTTTCCCTCTTAAGAAATCTCAAAGCCTTATAATTGCTTAAGTTTTCAGGAAGTTTTTGCACAAATTCTTCACTTGAAAATTAATTTTCACATTGTTAAATAATAGTTGAAGAATGTTATAATTTTGAGTCATTGGACTCAAAATAAGTGAATAATTAATATAAATTAGCCATTTTTTTCCTTGAAAGTTAGCAAGTTTTAATTTTTTTAATACATTTGTGTTGTATTCTTCTAGAACAGGGATGGCCAACCCCTAAATGATCTTCCGGACCTCTTCGGAAGATTATTATAATCTTGCGCGATGCATATAAATTTGTATATGCTGGTATTAGATTTGGACCCGTTACATTTATTTGAGCTCCAAACATTTATTTGAGAGAAAATTGAAAACAGAATGAATTATTATTACTATTTTCATTATTTTTCCTGTATACAAACATAAATAGTATAATAATAAAGCAATGATCAAACAAGGTATATATATATACTTGGTGTCCAGTCATAATGTGACCCAATAGCTAATTCCCAAACCGTTCGGTTTAGATATGCACTTGAAATTTGAAAAATGTTTTTAAAAAGATAAATCATGTTTTTACGTGCTTTTCGAACCAAAAAACCCATTTACAAAAATTAAATTTTTATACGGGCTTTACGTCCTGTCACTTTTATTTAGGAAAAGATGCAGTACACAAAAACAAAGAAAACACAAAAAATTTCATTTTATTAAGATAAAAACTGACCGAGTTATGCCTACATAAATTTGATGCATCAGAGTTGCTCAGAAAAGGGGGTCGTATATAAATTGAGTTTAGAGATTATTTTTTCACTATCTACAGAAAGAGCAAAAGAAAAACATCATTAAAAAAATTAAAACATCGTAGTAAACATCCTAGATTGACAATTTGTATTGCTGTATGGCAAACAATAAAAATTAAATTAAAGAAATACAACTTGTACCGAAAAGATTAAAACACCTTGTTTTAACAAATAGAAGCAAAATAATACAGGATTTGCCGTTCAAATTATAGCATAATGTAGAATGATGCCCCAATCATGAATCAGGGGCTTTATTATATTAGAATGACCAAATTAACTTAAATAATGGTGAAGGCACGAGACAGGGAATACGTCTATTGCAACTCCAAGTTTTATACAAGCGCTGAACAGCACGGGCAATTGTGCAATAAGATGGATGTCTTCGAGTCGGAAATTTAATGGCATCAAGTCTTGCCGCCTCTCTTATTTCGATTACACTGCCCATAAAACTGCCATTTTGCAGTATTCTTCATTTGTATACATCTCGTTCTCCCGTACTCGAATTCTTAATATTTGAAAACGACTGTATGCAATTGCAAGCGACTACTCAACAGATTTTTAACGTTCGTCATGATCAGCAAAAACGCAGCAAATCAGACTGAAGCTGCAGCATATAAGTCTATTTTTTGGGAACTGATTTTGAAATGTTTTCTTCGTCCAAAATATTTTATTTTTTCTATGTTTTACACATACACAGAATAAATTTTATTAAGTACTCAATTATTGTATTATTAACGTATGCTTTTAAATTTAAAAACGATTTACATAAGAGTGACGTGCAAAAGCGAAAGTTTCGCGGCAGAGTTCCAATTGATTTCACTTTGGAGACGGTCCCTTACTAGCTTCTTTGAAAATTGCCGAGAAAATGGATGTAATGTATGATTTTCAAAGTTTCGTAATCCGGCCAATTTTCCTAAATACAAGTGATAGGACCTGGGGACCATATAAAAGATTAATTTTTGTAATTTTTTTCTAAATGGGTTTTTTTGGTTCAAAAAGCACGTAAAAACATTCCTTACCTGTTTTAAAACATTTTTCAAATTGGAAGTGCACATCTAAACCGAACGGTTCAGGAATTGGCTATTGGGTCACATTAAGGCTGGACACCCTGTGTATATATATTCATCTTAAAATTACGTTATATGAAACATTTGTAAAAATTTCAAAACAATACTTGAATTTAACAAGTAATATAAAACAAATTAAGTGAATTCCTATGTAAGTCGACAAAGAAAAATTTCGTTTTAGTTACTTTTCACACTCGATTCATGTAACTCCATCGAGTTACATGAATCGAGTGTGATGCTGCGCTGCAATATCGCACACTTCTAAGAATGTATTAAAACAAAAGAAACGTAATAAAATAGAAACAGTTATGAAGTATATTTGTTACAAAACACTACATTAAAAACAAAAATATTGTACAAAATAATCATATTTTGTAATGAATCTCGAGGGCCGCGGGTTGGCCACCCTTGGCTTAGAATTACGAAGTCTGTCGCAAATAACATATATGGCTCTAGAGCAGTGTTCTTCAAACCTTTTCAACTCAAGGAACCCTTTGAACTTGAAAGTGTTTTTGTGGAACCCCTAGAACTAGAAAGTGTTTTCGTAGAACCCCTAGAACTAGAAAGTGTTTTCGTACAACCCCATTCCAATCAGAATTTCCCGGGATTTTTGGGGAAAATCTCTAATTTCTCAGATGTCAAACATTCAAATTGTGGAGTGAGTGAGTGAATATTAAAGTCACACTGTTCAGCTACACGAGAGCTTTTGGTAACGGACCTCGTAATTTTGAACCATGGTCAAGTGACGGGGATGACACCTGAGATAGCACCTCATCTCCTAACTACCACGCTAAAGGAAGGACGTCTGAGCTCTCGACAGATTTAACGTGCATCGCGCCCCTACACGGTGGGTCTTTAGTGGTGCTGGGCTTGAACTTGAAAATTGTGGAACTATTTGCCTGTATTTGTACTTGCAGTGCATTCTTCATAGCGCATTAACTTAGAATTCATTTTGAAAAAAAAAAGCATTGATGAGTTATCTTGAATAATATATGAAACACATGTATAAATAAAAATGCAAAATGTAGATACTGCTTTCCAGACAGAAATTTTTTAAAAAATTTCTGCAATGTTATTTCTTAGTTGAATTTTCAGTGAAGGAAATAAAAATGGAATAAAAACATCAGTAGCAATAGTAAATAAATTAATTGAAATTTATATGTTTTAAGAAGAAACTATTAATGTTACTAAAAATATTCTTAAAATTATAGAAAACTTTCTGATTTATTTTAAATCAATGGTATTTCATCTTCGGAATATTTGAATCTTATTTAAAATGCGATGATCAATAAATCCATTTAGTATGTGGAAACTTTCACAATATTTGAAATGAACAGCGGAACAATAATTTAGAAAAATTAAATACACACTTTTCTTTACAATTCCTTAAATTCTGTCCTATATTCTTTTTTCGTTTAGCCGAAAGAAATAATCTTTTTTTGAAGCTGCGACGATGATCCATTTTATTTAATAACTGAAATAAACTGTGCAAAATAAGTTTTAAAACAGCTGATATTCAAATAACTTAAACTTGGAAAAAAACACATGAATTTCAATTTTGGAGATATGTAAGAAAAGAATGCGAAAACCGATTCACTTTATCCTGACGATTCAAATGCATTTAATAAATATTAATTGTTCATTTTAATTATTAATAAAATATAACTTATTTAGTATATATAAATAATTTTAAGAAAGGTAGAATAAAAAACAGAGGATAGCTTTTTGTACAAAACGTATTTGTAGTTATTTTCAAGCACAGACTCAAACTTTCCTAAGAATGATGTAATTGTAAATAGTATCTTGAATGCCTATAGATTCTTAGAAAACAAGACCCATTTGGGGGGGGGGGGGAAACATCTCTGTTACACAATCCACCGAAGAGTCATAAATTACCACCTTTCACCAAGGGAACGCAGGGAAAATTTCATGTATCCTTCCGCAAGAAGGCGGAGTTACAAGTTTACTTTCCCCTCATTCCAAATATGCGATGCTGACTTATTTAATTACTCGCAAATAAATTAGTTTAAAAATTTTAAAGTATATACGTTTGAAAGAGCATAAAAAATAAAGGATTTCTGCTTTTTAACTTTTTTTATCCGATAATTGAAAATATTTTTATGATCGTTTCAACGCACTAAATGTAAATTTTCAAGCTTTTAAAAAATATTTAGAAATTTTTTTTAAAAAAAATCAAGAGAAACAATTTTTTTTTTTATCTTTAGGCTGCATTTTGTTTTATACAGTTAAAAGCAATACCTTAGACGTAAATTGAATTATAAGAAACTCCATAGGATTAACATTACACTCGGGTTTTCGTGGTGGCGTGTCACCGGGAGCCTTAAAATTAGTGAGTTAGAGAGACTTAAAATTAAAGAGAAATAAATTTTTCGTTTATTACAACATTTGGCCGTGAAGATTCATTTACGCTATCTGTACGCTACGTCACAGCTCGTATAAATTGGTGGGATACGGAATTTGAGTAAATTGCCCGAATCCTTAATATTTTAGTAAAAGGGGGGGGGGGAATGCCAGGCGTATGGGCGAAGGCGATGAAACAACTTTAAGCCACCTGATTCTCGGAGTGCCTGAGTATTCCGGTGTTTTCGTCTACAGGTTTTGAGGTGAGTCTTATTTTTGAGATTATTTTCGGGGCAGCAACTGAGTATTGGTTTGGTCTTAGATTTGCGCATCTTTGTGAATTTTAGAAAATGGTATTAATACAACTTTTCCTCTTGTAGATCCCGCTGTAGGTACTTACATTAATTCATCACAACCAGGCATATAAGTATTCAATTCATCTTCAGTGGCGAAAGATTTTATTAAGTTTTTAGAAGCCACACAGCACACACAATTAAAACCAATATAAAAAATATACTATTATCAAAAATTAAACTATTTATACGCCATTTTTATGTCTCAAGCTACAGGGTGTAGCCGACATTGCTTTCTCCGCCATTTTGGTTCTCTCTCTTCTCCCGATGGCAGCGCCACCTCTATAGTTTTGTTTCGGTCCGGCGAATCTTACACGCCCCACCAACGGAAGCACATGCGTCATATTTGTGACCAGGTGCTGAAAGAAAAAGGTTTGTCACACACTCACGAGAGTCCTACTGCTGAAACAAATACCTAACTTTAGTTGAGGAGAGTGCACTATAATAAAAAAAATGAGGTGTAACTAAAATATGATAACTAATACACAAATATATAAAAATGCAATAAAATATGGTTATATAATCATGAGACTATATATAATAAGACTAGTATTACTATAAATAAATACTGCAAACACTCAGGCTAATCAGAAAAAGGTAAGCGAGAGAGGGCGTCAGCATTGTCATGGTTTTTCCCCTTACTGTATATAATACGCAACTCATAACGTTGCAAGGCTAGGGCCCATCGAGCTCATTTTGCACCATGCGGTAATCCTTTAGTCAAAAATGAAAGTAGGTTGTGGTCAGACACAACCTGTATCTGAGATCCGAAGATCCAACAGTCAAACTTTTTTAATGCACTTAGCACGGCATACGCCTCTCGCTCTATGGTGGACCAGTTCATTTGGCATTGGGTTAATTTCTTACTGTAGAATGAAATCGGGTGTTCCATTCCATTTTCATCGTTCTGTGCAAGGCATGCGCCGACTATAGTAGCAGAAGCATCTGTATACAGCTGAAATGGGCGGTTCAACACAGGGGTATAGAGAGTAGGCATTTCGATTAAGCTTTTCTTCAAACATTGAAAAGATTCTTCAGCTGTGTCGTCCCAAGGAATTTTATTTGGAATATTCTTTTTGGTTAAATTTGTCAAAGGCAAAACAATAGCAGAAAAGTTCTTAATAGAATCACGATAATAGCTTGATAAGCCAATCAGTCCTCGTAAATGTTTTTTGGTCGTTGGTCTCAGTAGCTTTGACATAGTTTCCACTTTTTGAGGATTTGGAGCATGTTTTCCAGAACCCACCACATGACCTAGAAATTTAACTTGGCTCCCTTCCGAAATCACGCTTCTCTAAATTAACAGTTAATCCAACTTCTCTCAAAGTCTTAAAAACATTTTCTAAATGCTGCGTGTGATCAGATCATGTTTCTGAAAATACTGCCACATCGTCTATGTAGGATTTACAGTACTTTTGATGAGGACTCAAAACTTGATCCATAGATTTTTGAAATGTACTTCCCGCATTCTTCATTCCAAAGGGTAGAACTTTCCACTGATAATGTCCGGAATGAGTAACGAATGCAGAGTAAAATGTTTTGAGTTTTCTTCCATATGGATTTGCCAGTATCCCTTCTTGAGGTCTAAGACCGATATAAAATGAGCTTTGCCTATCTCGTATATTAAATCTGTTGCATGCTTCATTGGATATGCATCAGGAATAGTAAAACTATTCTAAAGTCTATGCACAATCTAATACTTCCATCTTTTTTTGCCACACATACCACCGGGTGCGCCCAATCATTATCACTATGTTTAATCAAGTCCATATCTAGCAGCTCATTGATTTGACGTTCAACTTCTTTTTGAAGAGCAATAGGAACTCTGTATGGTTGTAATCTTTTAGGTGAACTATCTGCCGTAACTTTAACAGAATGCCCTTTTACTCTGGCTTTTCCAGGACGATTCCGGAATATGTCTTCATATCGTTGTAACAAATTTCTTAATTGGTATTTCTGTTGAGCATTTAAAACATCAGGCATTTGATTCAATTCGATATCAATGTTAGGTTGGTTTTCCTTATCTGTGGGAGCGTAATGCAGCTCACCAAAATCGGTATCTTGATCAAATATTATTCCCACATGATCAACTCTTGAGATGTAAGGTCTTAGCTTATTTACATGTAATTCTCTAGTATTACCGTCTTCCATTCGAACTAAACAAGAGTGGGGTCTAGTAAGCTTTACTACTTTGGCTGGTCCTATCCAAGTGTTAAGCAATTTATGCGTAGATGAAGGCATAAGGATTAGTACTTCATCTCCAACAGAAAATATTTTTTCTCGTGATCTTAAATTATAGTGTGAAGTCATACGTTCCTGATTTTTAGCACTGTTTTCCGATGCGATTTCGTGTGCATCTTGCAACTTCTTTTGCAATTGTTTCAAGTATTCTTCAACAGAACGAGCAAGCACCAGTAGGGATTTCCCTTTCTCCTTGTTCAAAACTCTTTTAAAATAGTCATCGGTCCAGATGGTAGTCTTCCATAAACCAATTGGTATGGTGATACACCAGTAAGTGCATGGGGTATTTCTCTATAAGCGAAAAGCAAATATGGGAGATGGACATCCCACTCATTTCCATGCTCTTGAATATTTTTGTTTAACATGTCTTTCAATGTTCTATTCCACGTTCAACTGCTCCCATACTCTCAGGATGACCTGGAGTAGAAAATCTAGGAGATACTCCCAGCACGTCTTGAAAGGCTTGAGTCAATTGTGCGGTGAAATCGGTACCCTGGTCCGTACATTTTGTCTTTGGGAACCCAGTTTGACAGAAAATTTTCATCAGCACTTCGCAGGTAGTTTTTGCAGTAATATTCTTGGTTGGTATGGCTTCCGCTCACCTTGAGCACAGATCAATGGCACATACGATATATTCGTGCCCTCTTCTTGATCGAGGTTCTAACGGTCCGATGCAATCCACGCTCCACACTTCGAATGGATTGTTAGGTCTTACAATGGGCTGGATCGGAATTCTATCTCTGTACGTCACAGTTCTTCATAACTGACAAGGTTTGCATGCTTCGCAATATGTCTTCACGTCCCTCTTTAGCGAAGGCCAGAAAAAGGAGTATTTAATGCGTTGCTTTGTTTTTTGTTCTCCTAAATGTCCAGCTAACGGAATTTCATGAGCCATTTGTAGAATTTGCTTTCTTTTACACGCAGGTAGGACAACTTGCTTGATTGGCTCCCTACAAACAACATCATTATGCATCAGCAGATCATCTTGTATTTCATATGCCTTTTCTTTTTTATTTGCTTGTTCCCAGACACTTATTAATGTTTCATCTTCTTTCTGAAGTTTTATAAAAGTACTTCTAGTCTCACTACTAAGATTGGATCTCACTTCGTTTTCAATGTTGACTGCGTCTGTCGACACTTCTATGTCAGAGTATGAACTCTCTTCACATGTTGATCCTTCACGGATGGTTAAATCCTTAACCTCATCCATTTGGACTCCAACATCAATGACTTGCCTTGCATTCACACTGCACAACTGTATGCTTTCCAAACGGGCTTCATACGCGGTTTGACAAACTAACATATCGTTCACTAGTTTCTTAGAAACGGCACATGTAATTGGTATTGCATCATGTCATCCATCATCGATCTTTGTATTAAATGTTCTTAAGGGAGCGACTTCACTATCCCCAAAAGCTGATATTAACTTGATCTTCCCTTCGCCGGTACACTCAATGTCTTTAACTAAATCAGCTCGCACCACAGAGATTTGTGCTCCGGAGTCTACCGTTCCATCCAAGACGACATCTAAACACTTCACTTTTATAACTTTCAATTTATCAATATTCTCTGCCAGAAAATTACACGTTGATTCAGAAGCATCTATTTTCGCTGTTACAATATTCTTAGTGGTATCTTCAGCTTGCACTGCATTACTTTGAGCTTTGATTGGTGAGGAAAACTTATTCTTTTGTGAGTCTTGTTTATTCAAGTTTTTATCTCGGCATGCTTTTGAGAAATGACCTTTGCCGCAAGTGTAACATCTTGGTGTAATCCGGGTTTGATTATAACGTGCTTGATGACTGTTGTCATTGAAATGGTTATTGTATCTGCAATTGCCCATTCCGTCTTTATTTCTTACGTCTCTCCCTTCCAACTGATGTAGAGAGCTCCGGGTATTCGAAGGAAGTGTATTACGATACGATTTCTCTTTATTTATAAGTGGCACGGCTGGCCGTTTTGTTTTTCCACGGACATCCTCATATTCATCAAGTTTTTCGACTAGCACCTTTGGAGTTTTTATTTTAGCCCATTCATCGATAAAGTGTTCACGAATCTCGATTGGCAACTTCTTCTTCATTTGGTCTGTTATAAGGAGATCTTTAAGGTCGTCGAAGGTTTGAATACCTAAGCCCTTAAGCCATTCTTCACAAAAATTTCTTATCTCAAAATAAAAATCTCTCCAATTATCATCGGGATTCTTTTGGTGTTTCACGAACAGCTGGCGGAATTTCTCTGGACTCAACTTAAATCGTTGAAGTAATAGCCCTTTTACAAATTCGTAATCGGTTGCATCCTTTTATGGTTCACGAGCAATAAGACCTACAATATCTGAAGGTAAAATACTGATCAGATGTGTCACCCAACACAATTTTGGCAAATTCAGAATTTTTGCTTGACGTTCAAATGACACCAGGAATAAACTAATATCGTCGGATTTCGAGTCAAACTTCGGCATCAGTTTGTGTAAATCAATCTTGAATTGTCCTGATTCTTTCACTTTTTCACTTCCTCCTCCTTCTAACTCGATTCGTTTCTTCTGGAATTCGAAATCCATCTCGTCCTTCCTTTTCCTTTCCTCGAGCTCGTCCAGTCTCTTCCGTTCCGCCATTTCCATCTTTTCTTTTTTTTTCCTTTTCGAAAATTCTACATCTTCTTTTCTTTTTCTCTCAGCCAAATCTATCTCTTCTTTTCTTTTCCTTTCCGCAAATTCTATATTTTCTTTTCCTCTCAGCCAAATCTATCTCTTCTTTCCTTTTTCTCTCAGCCAAATCCATCTCTTCTCTTCTCTTTCGTTCTTCTATAATAGTGTTTAATTGTTCTCTACAAAAATCCTCGTTGAAGTTTTTACTATTCAAGATAGCCTCTCTTAACTCAAATACTTTTAAACTAAGGACATCTTCTACCCCCATTTCCATAGCCATAATCTGCAAGTCTGCTTTTAATCCCTTTCCTAAAAATGACATCTCGCACCTTATTATAATTATCCTAAGCCAATTTGATAACACTTTCAAGTAGCAAAAATATGCTTAATTAATCAAGGTTGGTTTAATATTTTTAAAAAATTGTTTCGTACTTTTTTTAGCATAAAATTTACAAATTTATACCTTGGATGCTAACTTTTGCATATGACATAGAACAAAATGAAAAATTCAACCAAATATATTTACTACAATAATAATAAGGTATAGTGCCAATTTGTACTTCTAAAGATTTTTCTAAATCACAACACACACAATAAAATAAAAAATATCTTTGTTCATTTCACTTTCACAATATACCATCAACCTTTAGCAGAAATAAAAAAAATCACCATGATTTAAAACACATTTGAATATCTGACTCTTCAAGTAACAAAAATAAATATATACTCAACATAAAAGTTCTAATCAGCAGACACAATATCCTTAATAGTATTCAAAAAGAAGAAAAAAACACAGTTATTACACTTTGTTCCACAGAGAAAAAAAAAAACACACATAAAATCGAAGATAAAGCACACAACCTTGAACTGTTTTACTTTTGCTTACTCAGCATTCATTAAAATAGTAATGAGTCATAGTTACATCTACTTCAAGTACAGCAAGAATGGATATCTTTCTCTTTTTTTTTAACTACTAAGTATTATATAACTGAGGAAGAGAAAAAAAAATCTTTTTCAACATATAATGTGCCTTTCACACCAAAACAATTTATACAACTTAATTTCTGCTTAATTCAGAAAAGAGATAATGACACTTAATTGGATTCAGTAAAATTTTTTAACACAATAAATCATCCATCAATTCAAACTATGCATTACAAACTCTTCCATTCTTTTCCGGTTGAAACTCAACAAAATTTTATACTTTCACAACAATTATATGAACTGATGTTCAACTCTTACATAGAAATAAAAAAAATATCAATATTTCATATCGTTTCTGATGAAACTAAAACCAAACAATATCTGAACTGATGTTCAACTTAAGTAGAATAATATATTAATATTCCATATCGTTTCTGATGAAGAAACCAAAACAAAAAATATTTGAACTGATGTTCAGTAAAAATATAATAAATATATATCAATATATATAATGCACTCTCTATAGATTTTATTCTACCAATAATAATTTTAATCTGTGAGTGTGGACTCCCTCTTACCTGGATTTGGACGAATTTTCATCCTGTAGACTACGCCAATACAACTTTTCCTCTTGTAGATCCCGCTGTAGGTACTTACATTAATTCATCAACGAAGAATTCATCACAACCAGGCATATAAGTATTCAATTCATCTTCAGTGGCGAAAGATTTTATTAAGTTTTTAGAAGCCACACAGCACACACAATTAAAACCAATATAAAAAATATACTATTATCAAAAATTAAACTATTTATACGCCATTTTTATGTCTCAAGCTACAGGGTGTAGCCGACATTGCTTTCTCCTCCATTTTGGTTCTCTCTCTTCTCCCGATGGCAGCGCCACCTCTATAGTTTTGTTTCGGTCCGGCGAATCTTACAGTATTTATACTAGTTGAGTTGGGTTAGTTATTCTGTTGGTTATTTTGTTTTGGTTTTAGACTTGAGCATATTGTGAAATATAGATAAGTACAGGTCTATGTATTGTTGGTTTACGTTGCGTCTTTGTATAATTTTTGTGACGATTAAGCTTAAATTTGGTTTTGTGTGTATTACTGCATCATGGCGTTTCTGTTAAGACATAAAAAGGAAGTATTGTTACAGGTTGTGAAAGAAGTGGGAGTCGAGGTCAATAGTACTCTAACCAAGGTAGAAGTTACGAATATAATTTGTCAGAGCGATCTATATGGCGAAGAATCAGTTAAATGTTTGTTGGAGGGTATTTTGGAAGAAAAACGCGAACATGAAAATAAGGAATGCGAGGAGCGTAGATTAGCTAAGGAATTTGAGTTGGAAAGAATGAGACTCACACCTGTGGCCCTTAGAGATAGATTTGAGTCGCATCAGCGCAGACCAGGTGTGGTGTGGGCTGATTTAGTATTCGAGCTAAGATCCTACCTAGATAATTGGCTAGCCGAGATGAAAATGGACGATTTCGTCTCGTTGAAAGAGTTGCTAGTGACCGAACAAATAAAAAAAAGAGCCCCAAGTGGTTTAGTGGACCATTTTCTAGATTCGTGGGAAAACTTCAAGAAGGCTAAAAGTTTGGCGGAGAAATTACATCATTTTGAGGCGGTTAAGAGCGTAGAACGGTTTGAGCGTGGGAGCGTAAAACATACGATAAACCGACCCTTGAAAGTAAAAATAAATTTGCTCATTTTAGTGGAAAGGGTAGAAATGTTGGGGCCTCGAAGCATGAAGTAAACCATGGGAGCTCTCAAATTAGGAGGGAAGGTTCCAGGGTATCGGAGAGTCCATTTGAGAAAAGGAAGCCCATAATATGCTATTACTGTAATGAGGTAGGACACATAAGCCAGTCTGCCCCAGATTGAGGATGAATAACTTCGAAACGGAAGCTAATTTAAATTTTAATACCGGGAATGATGACCCATTTAAAAAATTTACTGTAAACATGGAGATAAATGGTGTAGATTGCGTATGTTTAAGGGATTCAGGGTCATCCATAGATGTCTGTGCACGGAGCTAGATTAACGAAAATGACCTCCTAGGTCAGAGGTCGGCAACCTTTTGAGCCCGAAGAGTCAAAAATTACAATTTACAAAATTTCAAAGTTTTTAAAGAGCCACAAAAATTTTTCTTGCCAACAACAAATAGTACTTTCATGAATAAAGTTTCTTGACAAAAAAAAACAACTAATCTATTTATTCATAAGAAAAAATATCTATTTATTCATATATAAAAAGTGTTTTTCACAGCAAATTAGATAATATATATATATATATATATATATATATATATATTAAATAATTACTTTTTATTAAAGTAAAAAATTAAAACAATTAACCCTCTTAGCGGTTTGAACGTCTTTTTCCGCACGTCTAGAGATGCTTCGAAAACGCACCCACACGTCTTTTTCTGACTTCAAGAGAGTGCTTCAAAAGCGGGTAGGCCGTGTTTTTCTGAAATCCTTTCCCCTCTTTTATGGTTTAACACCATGAAAGATAATTAGGGAGGGTTGCGACGACACAATGGTCACTGACAGGAAGTTTTACAGCTCTCGGGGAACCCTGCGTTTTGACCCTGAAGCAATCGTAAAAAAGTTGGGAAGAATTTCTTTAGACCCCTTAGTGAACGAACTATAAGTTAGTGTTTGTAATTTAGCTTCATTTGAGATATTATTGCGTTTGAATTAAATAAATTCTTTTTGTACTTTTAGCAATTTAACTTTTTTTTTTCAAGTTTTGAAAAATGTTCCAACGTATAAATAAAATATTATATAACTCACTTTTGATTTTATATTAATTTGAAGTTTTAATAAGTTGGGACTGGTAATCTGCTATTTTATATAGTTGGACAAATAACTTTTTAAGTATATTCTCTTTTCTTGATTAACTCGTATTATTTTCTTCATTTTAAAATGATGAAACGGAAAATTAAGTTTTTAAACTATATAAATCTCTATATAATATCTAGAACTATATTTAATTGCTTCATTTTTCTTCTCTTAACCAATGTTTTCAGTTTTTAAACCATGATTATTTCATTATAAGGTGTCAAAAAAGTTAATAAGAAACCGAACGCTTCAAAATTTAAAACCTTTTAAACTTTCCAACTACTAAAAATGAATAATTTCTAAACTTTTGCATCAAATTATTTGTAAAAAATTCTTAAGCTTTCATAAAAATAATAATGGAAAAACTAATTCAGATCCATTATTTTTTTTTTAAATTTTAAAGCCAGATGTTCAGGGCGCGTATTGTTACAATACACCAAATTATATTTGAATTTAAAAAAAAATGCTTGAGTTTCAGTTTACTTCAGAGAAAACATGAATGAGGGGTTTTTTATACCAATTCATTTTTTTAACCTTGAATATTTGAATAAATAGTAATTAAAAATATTCGGATGCATTTACAGTTGACATTTACGCATATAAATAAATATAAAGATCAATTTTAAATTTTTTTTAAACATATTTGTTCATGCAAAATTTCTAAATATTTATTTTTTTAAAGCTAACTGAAGAACAAGTAATTAAAATCTGGATATCTATTATAATTAACATTAAGAAAATATCCAGATTTTCATACAAAACTAGGAATTTTATATTAGAAATTGTATTTGAAATTTCAGAAAAAAAATATTTATGTATCGTGCACATACTCAGTAAAAAATTATTTACCATAAGTACTAACAATTCTTCGAATAAAATATTAAATTAAAATTTTAACATAAGAATCTTAAGCATTTTAATGCATTTCGGTTAAAACTGTATGTTAAGAGCAAAAATTATGCTGAAATATTTGATGAATATACAATAAATTTTTAAGTAGAAGCAATACTGAGAAGCTAAAACACAGGAATGAAAAATTATAATAATTACAAAAATAAGTCTTGCAGTTTTTTCATACATTTTTATTAACACGAATTGGGGAATTGATTTCCAATATACTTTGTTGTGTTTCCCAATATTTAAGGTAACAAACCATAGTCCTTCAGATATATTTGTTCTACTTTTCGTAAGCCGTACTCCTATTAAAACTTGTGCTTCCGAAATACACCTTTTGTAATCTTAAGAAATTATATAAACTATAACGGTTAATTTTAATTTATGTAAATTATTAAATGTTCCTATTTAGCCATTTCCGTCCAAACAGTTTACATGAAAAAAATATTCGGATTCACCCATTCATTAGGAAATTGTATGATTCCAGCAATAAGTTTATTTTTTACCGAATAGGATTGCGTCACTTCGGGGATACCTCTAACAGAAACGTTTATATGCTATCAATTGCAAATTAAACATTTTCCCTTCAATTGTGTTTATTTCAGAAAGATCTTTGATTTATATTTTTTTCATGCCAATACAAGATTTAAATAAATTACTTTTTTCTTGTCAAACGTATTTGCTTAATAATATATAAATTTGCGTATTATATTAAAATTTTGAACTACCCAAAATTATATGTTTTTGTTCCTCTAAAAACTCTCAGTATTTTAGGAATGGTCTTACAATCCGTGTACAGTTTATATGTTCTAAAATGAAAAATATATTTTTATAACTGAATTTTTGTGCCTCGTTTATAAAAATAAAATATTGCTTTGGGCTATAGCTTATAAATGTACTTAAATAAGTGGAGGAACAGTATTTTCACATAATATGAATATTTTTGACTGGAGTAAGTCGGATATTTATATTTCAGTTTCTTTACAATTTTAATGAAAGTTGTAAGCAATTTTTTGAAGAGGATATTGAGTATAAACTCCTTGGCTATTTAAAAGTAAAATGTTTTATTTTGATACCCCACAGCTCACATTCTAAAATAAGACTCATTTACAATCATATGATCAGCTTTGGTGATATTTAAATTTTCAAAAATACTCTACATGTACGAAAACATTCTTTCAAAACATACATCACATCTCATTCTCTGTCTTTTCCACAGCAGGCATTATTTTTTTATACTCAAAAAATTAAATACAGCATTTCTCTCTGAATGTTATTTTTTTTTAAAAAAATTAATATGAATACAATGCGGAATTGTCGGTTAGCTTCACTGAGCAAAATTGTTTTAAGTGTACTGTTTTGAAAGACAAAATTAATTGGGAGAAATTTTTCTCTCATTAGAATTTGTAATGATTGAATTGTGTGAAAGTTGTATTTATCGGTGAATTTTCCGTTTAACACTAAAGAAACAGAAAAATAAAAATAAAATTTTAATAGAAAATGGTTAGAAATACTTTTACATTTTGAAGAAAAATATATTCCCATTAAAATAAAAATAAAAAATTTGACTAAATTTGCTTTTTACTCCGTCACAAATGCCTATGTAAAGAAGGTATTTTTGCTTAGTACAAGTTGTTTGACTATGAAATAAAATTTAGATTTTTTCCCAAAAATTAATTTAACATAAAAACATTATTTATAGGATTAAAATATATATAAATTAAAAGTATTGAAATCCCTCTTTATGCTACTTTAAATTTAAAATATAATTGAATAGAGGAAGATTGATTTCATTTCATAAACATAGTCGTCGTATGTAACGATACTTTATATATTCTCTTATTGTTTAAAAAGAGAGAGAGAGATGGTCACTTTTACTCTTTTTTACATAGTTACTTTAAAAAAAACATTACGATGTATTTGTGTTTTCTTAGTCTCATATTCCACAATAAGTACAAGGTACTTTTTCCTGGCTCAAATCGTTAGTCCAAAATAGTTTATTTTTCTTAAATTAATTTTTTTAAATTTTGTTTTGTTTAAAATAAACAAGTATTTTTCAACTTTTGTAACAAGTTTCTTTCTTTCGAGTTTTATTTTTTTTTAACTCTTCACTTTTATTGTGACCTAACCGATCAAACAACCACGTGGACCCGCTTTTTCCACCCAAAATTCGCACAAGGCAACGTCACAGCTGTGAACGAGTTTTATCCCGGTTTTAAAGCAATAAAGAGGCCGAACTGAGTTATAAAATCTTCCCCTGTAGACCTCCCGCGTTCTTTAAAGGGGGAAGGAATTAAATGTGTTGCACTTTCGAAGGAATTCTCAAAAAAGAAGTAAACGCTTTCGGAATGATTTTTCAGGACAAGGACGAACACTCAGAGGGTTAAACATTTACTTACAACACTAACTTGTACTTTAATAACAAACAATTAAGCAAACAAATTTAATGGAAGCGTTGGCTTTCAATGGTCATTCAAGCAGGAAATTAAAAGTTTACTAAACAATGTAGCTTAAAAATTAAAACAATAAACATTTGAGCAAACAAATTCAATGGGAGCGTTGACTTTGCATGGTCTTAGAAAGTTTGGATAAATTTGGCTTGTAACTTGTTGTTTAAAGTTTCAAACACGAATCTAAATTTTCATTTGTTAGTTGGCTTACTTTACTTTTATTCACATTCGAGCAAGAGAACGCTTGCTCGCACGAATATGTCGATCCGAAGATAGTCAGCACTCCAAATGCCTACTTCTTCAACCTCACTGTAGCAATCTTGAAAACTATTCCATGCGTCGAATATAAGAGACTCAACTCGTGGCATTTCTTTTAAAGCTGTCCACTTTTGTTGCGTTACGTAGGGGAGACCGGGGGCAAGATGACGACGTTAACAATATTTTGTTGTTTATTAATTTATTTTTAAGGGTTGTAAAATCAATTTTACATGAACTGTTAGAGTAGTCCTTTGTAGTATTAATATATATTACCATTGAATTTTTCAAATAAAAGAAGTAAAGGATAATTTTATTTTTTCATAACCTTAACAAATCGTCATCTTGCCCCAGTACTGGGGCAAGATGACTTTGGCCTTGGGGCAAGATGGAGACACTGAAAAAGGTTGAACATATTTTATCTTTTGAATGTGTTACATGGTTTAACAAATGATAACTGTGTTTTTATATCTTACAAAGTATCAAACTAAGCGTAATGCATTGTAACGTAATGTTGAAGGATTTAGTTGTGTACCCAACAATAATCACAAATAAAAATGACATTTTTATAATTGGAACATCCTCATGCCAACACTCTTGGCATTTACAGCACTGGATCCATTCTTCTGTTGGAGGTTCCTCTTCACAAGCAAGACATCTTATAACACCGTCCTTTGAAGTTGATACAACTGGAATGTTTGGCCTGGATTTTATAGACTTAGGCATACAGGAACAGTTTGAGTTTTTTTACTCCCCTTTTAGCTTCACGAGCTTCTTTTCTCTATTTTTTAAAACTTCCTGTTCTTCCTTCTGCTTATCCCTTTGTTCTACATTTCTTTGATGGGTGTTCTTGTAAAAATGCTAGAGCTCAGTGTTTTGCTTTTTCTTTTTTTCTCACATTATGTTGTTTTAGGCAATGGTTTGAAATAAAAAACACTAACAGGCTTCTTTGGTGCATCGGAATCAGCATTTGCCATAAGTTCTGGTTTTTCTAGAGGGTTTATATGCTGATTTTCTACTACCGGGGTCTGAGGATTAGCACTATTATTCTCAGTTTCGTCGCCAACAGCATCATGGTTAGTACTTTTTACCGAAGCATAGTCATGTTCACTAAACACAAGAGGATTAGGAAGTTCGATCCCATATTCTTTAAACCCTTTCAACGGCAATTCCAACTGTAAGTGATGCTCAAAACCTCACTAATATTTTTGTCTATGATAGTTTGTTCTGGATGAGTGACCCTGAAGTTGTCACATGTTTGGCTATAGTACGTTTTTAACTGGTCGAAAAATGACACAACAAGGGGCTGGAGACGATAGGATGTGTGCGGCGGCGGCAACCCAACCTGATGATGTTTTTCGCTCTGCAATATAAGATAGCTTGCAAAGTTATGAGTTTTGTGATTGTCAAAAATCAACAGAGTAGGAGATTCTTTGCTTGGTTTCGCATGAAGATAAAAGTGTTTCAAAAAAGAGAAAAAGATGCCCTCATTGTTCCAGCCGTTATCACTACAGTTCCTGGTGGGGCTGTTTCTACAATTTCAAGAAGCATTCGTTTTATTGCAAAAAATCAGAAAAGGTGGCTAGTATAACCCAGTAGCGCTAAAGCAACAAATTATTGTTACATTCCTTCCTCTTTAGGGGGGGGGCTTAGCGGATAGCAAAA